>JAJIBD010021824.1:610000-653997 GCA_021461705.1 Cryptotis parvus
AGCACCGCCAGGAGTAATTCCTGAGTGCAGAGCCAGGAGAAACCCCTGAGCATCGCCGGGTGTGACCCAAAAAGCAAAGCAAAAAAAAAAAAAAAGAGGAAGCCCCCAGCCCCCATCTCTCTTTTTCTCTCTCTCTCTCTCTCTCTCTCTCTCTCTCTCTCTCTCTCTCTCTCTCCCTCTCTCTCTCTCTCTCTCTCCTCTCCTCTGCTCTCCTGTCTCTGCTCCACCCAGCCCCAGATGCTCTCTGGACTCACTCCCGGATCAGGTAGGGCAGCATGCCCAGAACATTGGGTAGACCCTGCGTGGTACAGGTAGGCCACGCAGAGCCAGGCAGGGGCAGGTACAGCAAAAGCAGAGCTCAGACACCCAGGTCAACTCAGGTACAGGCAGGGTTCGGATGCCCAGGTAGTGGCAAGGTACTGAGCAAAGCTGGGATAGGATGACAGGAATCACTGGGGTACAGTTGGGAGGCTCAGCAGCAGGTAAAGAACACAGGGCTCTCCCCACATACTTATGGCAGTGGATGGAGCCTGGGAAAGTGTACACGGAACAGAGAGAGCAGTGCAGGGCCAGGACCTGGCCATCATTCACGGAGGCGAGTAGACAGCATGGGACAGGGAAGTTGTTTACAGAATGCGGCAGCGCCAGAGATAGGACTGGTGACAGTCCTGTCACCGGTATGAGAGGCCTGGACATCTGGGAAGGGATATGGAACCATCTACCTATTCTACACATTAAATTAACTTTCAGGGCCGGAGCAATAGCCCAGCGGGTAGGGCATTTGCCTTGCACGAGGCCAGCCCATGCTGGCCCAGGTTCGATCCCCTGGCATCCCATATGGTCCCCGAGCACCACCAGGAGTGCAGAGCCAGGAGAAACCCCTGAGCATTGCCGGGTGTGACCCAAAAAGCAAAAAAAAAAAAAAATTAACTTTCAATCTTCCGAGTTTTGTATTCAAATCTTTCATACAATTCTCAAGAACCCACTAGTACAGGAAAATTCACTTTCACATTAACACTGGAGAAGGGACCTGAGTGGTGAGTGGAGGCAGAGTAAGGAGAAAGAGGAAAAAGAAGGGGCTAGAGTAGTAGTGCAAGGGGCAGGTGTTGCAGGACTCCTAAGGGCCGTTGCATCTGCTCTGGATTGCCTCCCGCAAATCACTCCGTAGATAAGGGGGTAGTCTAAATGTGGCAGTTTATCCGACCATGTATGCTGTACTAGCTGGTATAAATATTCTCCCATGCTACCACAATCATCGTGGGACTAGCTAGATCTTACCAGCATATTAGCCTGGCCAACGTAGGACACCTAAGTAATTAGACCAGAGAGAAATGCTGTTTGCTTCCAAGCAAACAAGCATGGCTCCCTGATATACTCAAAGGCAACTAAAATATAAAACTACAATGAAGTAGAGGAGACTTGTGAAGGCTTGGAGAAATATTTAACTGGCATTGGTGTTGGTCTTTGGTACAGAGACATGCCATCCTCAGAAACCCCCTTCTCTACACTACAAAGGCATTCCCAAGCAGATTTCGGCTCAAAACATTAGCACAGTAAAGGCCCTAGGTGAGGTGCAGGGAGGGATTACCTAAGGACATTGGACCCTCCCTGCTTTCCATAACAGTGGGTGGAAGGTCTGAGTTACAGGGATATAAACTAGCCGGTTCCCGCCTCTCCCTTCCTTCTTCCTTGTGGGATCTCTCCTTGTGAGCGTTCATTCCCCTTGGAAGCTTTTACACGTGGTGGTCGCCATCTTGGCCTACACGTGGCTGGGGTTCTAGCCTGGAATCCTAAGCATCGGACTTTTCCTTTTGCTGATTTGTATGCCTGAACCTGTGATAAGTAAAGCCTTTTAAAACTGCATCGGATTCCTGAGTTTTCATCCGTTCCTCGCCGGCCGGAGGTAGAAGGGAACCTCGCTTCCCGGCACTGTCGGGGACCCGGCGGAGCGCCCTGACAGGCAGGCAATCTGTCCCTGTGCAAGACTGACCTGGGTTCAATTGCCAGCATCCTATATGGTCACAACAGCCTGCCAGGAATGATTCCTGAGCGCAGAGCAGGAGAAAGTCCTGAGCACCACCAGGTATGTCCCCCTCCAAAAGAAAGCGGAGAGAGCGAGGGAGAAAGAGAAAGAGAGAGAGAGAGAGAGAGAGAGAGAGAGAGAGAGAAGGAGGAACAAACACTGGGAAAATGCAATGGTAAGAATCAGTATGAGCAAAAGAACCGCAGGGGCAGAAGACACATGAGATGAAATGAGAATCTATGTAAGGAACTGATCCTTCCAAGGCTTTATAAATGTGGTTACCACTTTGAGTTTTATCCTTGGAATAACTTCTCATATAACCATGATGCTGTTATGAAAATATTCTCATGTCTGTTAAGAAAGATAAGATTTTCTTCAAGATGATCCTTTATCTCTACTCAACGTCTGACAAGAGCAGAAAGTAGAGATTTATAGCCAGTGTATCGAGAGAGGAGTCAATAGACTAAAAACTTTCTGACAGGGAATATCAAGGAAAAGGATTTTTGCAAAACTGGGTCTAAAGAATTCTTGCAAAAAAGACAAATTAAGCTCTTAGACATCTAGAACAGGGGAATAGGAATTTGATGAGTGACCAAGAGTTGTAGACTGGTGGCTAAGTTAACTTAGCAAGATTTTAAATCAGGTTTAGCAGGTCAATGGTAGAGCCACAGGCTCAGGTCCAGGCTTAGCAGAGGAGGTAGTGCCAAGCTGAATCAGAAGAGTCCTCAGCAACCACTCAGGCTATCACATTATGTGGAAACTGTAGGTGACTGGGGAGAAGATGAAAGTGGCTCCAGGGAGCTAGGGTCACTTGTCACTTATCTTCCCGTTGTTCATGGATTTGCTCGAGCAGGCACCAGTAGCATCTCCATTTGTTGGGAATGAGGTCCATTATTGTTACTGTTTTTGGCATATCGAATACACAACGGGTAGCTTGTCAGGCTCTGGCGTGGCTCTGGGTTCATCCCAGGGGACCCAGACTTTTTCTATGTCAGACTATCAACCATCCAGGGCCCATGGGGCAGAGCCCTGGGGTGCCTGTGGGTGTGTGTGTGTGTGTGTGTGTGTGTGTGTGTGTGTGTGTGTGTATATGTATATATATATATCCCCATTGAGAGAACTTCTGGATAGATATGGGATCCTTGCGTTTATCTAGCCTTTTCCTTAAATAGATCAGTTGGTACTGCCTGTCTTAGGTCATTTTAAAAGACTGTAACTCAGAATAAAGTATGACTATGAGAGTTTCCAGGTCTTTTTAGAGAAACTCACTGATGATCAGTGGCATGAGGCAGACTGGGGCTTGGGTAGTCTCGGTATCAGCCCTCCAGCTGAGACGTGCCATTGTATAATAAGACTCCAGTGTCTCTGAAAAGGGAAACTATGCAGGGTTAGTGTGAGAGAGTGGTAGTGCCAGGAAGGAAAGCTGAACCCACTGGATCCCATTTTCGGTGTGTGTGTGTGTGTGTGTGTATGGGGTGGGGTGTGGTCTCGTGTTATGCCCATGAGATGCACTTGCCGCAGGGGGAAGAAATGACAACATGTTGTAGGTCTTCAACAACCCTTTGGATGTAGTCTGAGACAATTCTCCTTTATCATTTCTTCACCCAAAGGAGCAAACTTGGTGCAAACTCAAGAGTCATGGTGGGGGCTCATTGTGAGATTTCTGCTATTCCTGCCATCCCTGGAGACTGCAGCTGATCCCACACATTCCAGCGAGCCTGTAATGAGAACAGCCTGGTCTCTAACTGTGTGTCCGCAAGCTCGAGGGGATCACTGGAAAGTCAAGAGTTATGTTATTTTCAGCCTCTTAAAGAAAGTCAGATCAGGCCGCCGCCTCCGAAAAAGTGAGGGGCCACCATGGAGGGGTCTTTCCTCTGGGCCAGATTCCTTCCCATCCCACGAAACTCCATGTGAGAGGCCCTCGGGAATCATTCATTGTTTGGAATTTAAACATCTCATACTTTTCCTAGACGCACAGAAAGTATTTTTTAGGTATGCCAAGAATTAACCAGCAAGGGCACCCACTTCGCTGTATTTGAAACAGAAGCCAGTGCTATTAGCACAACGACCACATTCACTTGGGGGCTGTGGAGGGGATCTTAGAAAAATTGGGGAGACTGGACATAGATGACCTCAGGACGGATTGTGAAAAATGGCCTTTGTGATGCCGTGTTCATCTTTTCCATTAGTGGGGGAAAGAACCTAAGTTTCAGTCTGCCTTCATTGTGTTCTTGGGACATCTTTTGATCTCCCAAATCAGCAAGAATCCCAAAGGGAAGCTCACAATGTTTTTGATTATTATCTTTAAAGTCTAAAATTCCTTAGGTGAAATTCAGTATGAAACGCATCCATGCGATGGGGAAGGTGAGTGACTGTGTCAGCATCTGGGCTTTATTAAGGCGCAGCTATTTTCACTAAGCAGTGAACTGGAGAAACCAAATTCCCTTGATAAAAGCTCAAAATTTCCAGGAACTGCTTGTAAAAGGCATTTCTTCTGTCTGGTTCTTTTGCATAACTCACAGCACTGTGAGTTCCTGACCAGCCAGGCCTGGGGATAAAAGCATTATCTGTTTGTTGAATTGTCTCTAAAGCTTTAAGGCTCAGGTTCACTGTTTGGTTTTGACCTTGTAGAACACGATGCATTTTACAATTCCTTCCCACATACCTCTTGCCTTTTGATCTCCAGCTCTCCTGAGATAAAGTACAGGCAGGAACTGTAGTTTCTTTCACAGTTAGAGAAACTGAGGCAAAAAGCAATCCTGTGGGGTCTTTATGGGCAAAACTGGCAAGTTCCTGTAATTCATCAATGTCAGGTCAGAAGCAGGCAAATCATTTGGAGCTTTAGGTAAAATGAAGGTTCTGAAATGGTGGGTCTCGGGTGGAGCATAGATTTTATATTTCTAATCGCTCCCTTGGTGACGCTTAATGTTGCTGGTCTGGGGACCACACTTTGAGCAACAAGGGATCCAGACAGCAGATTTGAGACTTAAAATAGAATCTGAGATTTCCAGGTTCAAGATTGGGACAATAAATCAAGTTGCTTAATTTGGAGCTAAGGTATAAGTTCCAGAGCCTGATTCTGTTGGTTTATATCCTACCTCTGACACTTGTTAGCCTTGGGCAGTTTTCTTAATAGCTCCATGACTCAATTTTATCACTTGCAATAAAATGGTACCTACATTATACAGCTGGTTTTAAGAATTAAAGGCAATAATATGTGAAAGCAGAATAGTACCTGAAACATAGTAGGGTCACAGTGAATGTTAGATATTTTTATTACTTGCTAAACAGTCCAAGAGACCCTCTTGAAGCCTCAGGCTGCTCACCTACAGTTAAAGCTACAACTGACAATAAAAAATTAACTCTGCTGTAAAAAGTCAATTACACAAGGAATACAATTTAGTTATGTCACAATAAAGAAAAAAAAAATAGTTCTGTTGAGCCTCTTCTAACCCTGGCTGCCATAAAGCCCTTAGATGCTTTGAAAGGGTCTTAAAATTGCTAGTAACTATATATGACCTGTTGTATATTCAAATGCATACAGGAGTCCTCAAAATTCCATTTTGTTTTTGTTTGGGAGCCATACCTGGCTGCTCTCAGGATTTACTCCTGGATCTATGCTCAAGGATCATTCCTGGTGAACTTTCAGACAACATATGGGTACCACGGTTCAGCTCTGGGTCCTCCACATGCAAGACATGTACTTTATCTACTATTGTACTTACTCCCCCAATTTTTTTTTTTCCTTTTCTTTTTTTTTAATTTTTGGCCACACCTGACAATGCTCATGGGTTACTCCTGGGTCTGCACTCAGGAATCACTCCTAGCAGTGCTCAGGGGAACATATGGGATACCAGTGATCAAACCCAGATTGGCTGTGTATAAAACAAACAATTTACCAACTATACTATCTCTTTGGACCCATACTACCCCAAATTCTTATATCTTTATGCAATCAGACCAATTAGCATAATGTCTAATGCAGAATAGGAATTCGGTATAGGACTCTGGTTCATTTAAAATGGTTTCCTGATTCCCTAAATCTATAACTGGGTCTAAAGTGCAATTTGGGCAACAAAACTACTTTCTAAGACTTTTCTCTCCAATAAAGCCTCAACAATTGTGAGACTACAGAATATCACCAGCCAGATCATCTATGTTCTAAATGACCGTGGCAGAAGCCTTCCTATTGCTCTTTATGTCTCCCCCCTCTTTCTTCATCAGCACTCAGTATTCCCACAAGGGAAGCAAGGAAACTGGGCACTGGGATTTCTTAATAGAATCTTAAAAAGCAATAGAAGGGGGGAAGAACTATTAACAATCAAGTGGAAACAGAGTCAACATCAAGATCCTATAACCAACTGGGCTCCTCAGCACATATTTTGGACAGGGAGACAGGAGCTCCTAATACATAAAATTCATTCATAGTAATTTGCCGTATCAGAAGACTTGAGGTCATTTCACCCATTCGTGTGACAATTATTAACTTAGCTCTCTACAGACAAAACAAGATAAATTTGTGACCTGAAGCCCCGGGGCTTGTACTCTGAACAACTTAAATTTGGTTCTCTGAAGGCTAAAGGCAAAAATAAATCAATAGCAGTAGAGAAAGGCAGAGAGAACATACAAATAAGCAATGTGTGGAATGAAGGATGCTATAACTGTACCACAGAATATATATGAATATTTAATTCAAAATTTTTTTTTGCTTTGTGGGTCATACCTAACAGTGCTTCAGAGCTCATTCCTAGCTCTGTGTTCAGGGATCACTCTTGAAAGGCTCAAGAGACCATATGGAAGTCAGAGATCAAACTAGGGTCAGTCGCATGCAAGGCAAAAACCTTTCCTACTGTCCTGTTGCTCCAGCCAGGACATGATATAGCTTAACTTTAAATTGAATTTAATATTAATTTTAAAATGGGGATTAATATGTAAATGTATTTTATGTTGATATATTATTATACATATCTATTTCATACATATACATATATATATACATATAGACATATAGACATATATAGATATATAGAGACAATATATATACATACATACATACATACATATTCCAAGGAGAAGGTAAGAGCCCAAAATTGACTCAAAGAGAAATAGAAACCATGCATAATCTCATACATTCTTATCTTAAGGAAATTGAATCAGCAATTGAAATTCTTCTGAAAACAAACATTAAACTAAGATGATTTTACAGGTGTGTTTTTCAAACTTTCCAGGAACAGGCCATTTTTAATCTTTAAATAGCTTTTCCAGGGAACAGATAAAGAGAGAACACTCCACAACTCATTTTATGAGGTTAATATAACACTGACAGCAAAACCAGACAAGAACAAGGAAAAAAAATACACCAATCTTACTTATGAACACAGATGTGAAATTTGCAAACCAAATGGTAGCAAGATTACTCTAACCCGTAAAGATAAAAGAGAAGGTAACACTGTGTGACCAGGCTAGATTATCCAAAGAAGTACATGGACAATTTAACTTCAGGAACTTTGTAAGTATTACCACACATTAATAGACTAAAAAGAGAAAAAGAAAAGCTTTTCTTTTACTTAATATCTCTAGACTCAAAGGCTAAAATGTGCACAGTTTACTGCAGAGATATAAGGAGCAGCAAGGAGAAGTAAGTGGTGGGGGGTGTGGTCAGGACAGAGAGAGAGAGAGAGAGACAGAGACAGAGAGAGACAGAGAGACACAGTGACAGAAAGAGACAGAGAGGGAGAGAAAGAATCAACTCAAAGATAAGTTATCAAGTTAGCCACTGCATGTGAAAATTAATCCCACAGGAGGTATTGTGAAAAAAATGAATATCGGTTTTGTCCGTATGGGAGGGTAAGTGACTTTTTTGTTCTCAATGACTATATTTTGGAGAATACCACTTGACTTCTGGACTGTTTCTACTGTGACATTAATACGCAAGAGAAGAAACTTTTAGTGAGACATGGAGGTTAGACTCAAAGCGTATCCACCAGAGGCTGGTCAAACCTACTGTGCACATACACATACACACACTCACACACACACACACACACACACACACACACCACTGTAACACAAGACTTATCTGTATCCATTGGGGTGGCCTCACATCTGCACCTCTATGCTTACTAGACTCGATCTCAGTTCAAAGATTCCCTTGTATACAGGACAGCTTTGAAGCTGAACTGGCACACATCCAGCCAGGAGGCAGTTTATTAATTAGGGTAGTTTATCTTCTCTGCCCACCCACTTACATATCCTGGAAATCTGCCTGTCTTGCTAGCTGTGTTCAAAGCACTAGTTCTGCTAATCCTCTTGGTGTCAGCAGATAACTAAGGGGTTAGCTGATAATGAAGGTGTTAGCTGATAACTACAATGTTCTCAGAGTAGAATTCAAGGTATTACACTAGAAAAAGTAAGGAAAGGACAGCATAGGGTCAGACAAGAAATTGAAAGTAGTGTAGCTGGAGGCAACTTCTATTTCAGTTCTGTTTTGGCTCCCTAATAAATGTGATGATGTATAAGCTGCTCAACTTCTCCTGTAATAATGGTGATAAAGCTTCTACTGTGTAATGCAACAAGGCTACTCCTAAAAGCTTTCAAGAAAAGTAATTATAAACAAAGTGGGGCTAGCATACAAATCATGCACCATTTGAGAACGATCATTTTCTTACATCCTATCACTTAAAAATGAATGACCTTCTATCTCCACCCATATGGTCCCTAATTTGTTCTCACTCTGTCGCTCTCTCCCTCTCTTTCTGTCTCTCTGACTCTCTGTCTGTCTGTCTCTCTCTAGGAGATCTAGTATCTAGTCATTGTCTAGATTGTATATATCTGAGCACTGCACCCTCAGCCCTAAGAACAGCTAATAAATATTGTGTATCTATCTTTCAAGACTCAATTTAAGTATTTCAACCAGCAAAAAGCCTTTCCTGGCAAGCTCCTCCCCCTACTGCCATCATCACACTGACATCAGAAACAGAAGCCCCATGACCACAACCCTCAAAGCAGATCATTAGTCTACCACCAACACGGTCACCTATCTTGTGAAGGACATTGCTATCCAAACTACAATCATTCACAACCATAACCATCATTCTCATCTTGAGTATCAACATTACTTGCTGATCACTACCATCAAACAGTTACCATCCAGTTTGATCATGCATATTTCAATCTCAACCACAACCCTTACTACATACATTTATACCACCATTATGTAACCACCGCCACTCTATAATTTCTGCTATCCTGATCACCATATTCTTACAGTTGTCACAACTATCAGCAATAGTGCTGTAATTACTACCACTCCCATCACCTTGTAAAACATGACCAACACCTCCACTACCACCACCAATGTCATCTTAATCACCATTGAGCTCAATAGCACCAACATCATCACTATTATAGTATGATACAACCATTACTGCCATTACTATCTCACATTCATTAACCTCAGCTCCTTGGTGACGATCATCCTTATAAGCAAACCATACTAGGGAAACTAATATTACCATCACCTTAATCAATATTATTATCATCACCAACATTACCACCACTATCACTGCTACCACATCTTAATCACCACCTAATCTTAAGTGTCATTCCATTGTACACCCCAAGTTTGCCTCCTACATTTTCCATACTACTGTATAATCACCTGTATACATGTTCATCTCTTCCACTAGACAGTTTTTTCCAGGAGCGAAGATAACAACTTAGACAAGGACACACTCGGTGTCTCTCCAGCACCTGGCATATGTGAAGCACTAAATCAGTGTCAGCTGAATGAATGACTGGATGGATGGATGGATGGATGGATGGATGGATGGATGGATGGATGGATGGATGGATGGATGGATGGATGGATGGGTGGGTGGGTGGGTGGGTGGGTGGTGGGTGGATGGGTGGGTGGGAGCTTGGGTGGTGAGTGATTGAGTAAATGAATGAATGAATGAATGCTACTATAAATACTAGTCACTAACAATCATGGCACTATTTAACAGAAGTCTCACTATAATCTTATGAAGTGGTGTTGCTGTTTTTACTATCCCCATCAGAGTAGCATTAAGTGAATTGCCCACAACTGCACAATTAAAAAGTGGCTGGGCCAGCATATGAACCCACGTCATCTGACTCCCGAGACATCATGACTAATTGCAATATCACGTTTTGCCCTGGCCGTTCATCTCCTTTGAGACGAGATCACCTCATGGGAACCTCAAAATCCTTGGAATGTGGAGTCATCTTATCGGAATCCACCATCGCCCAGGCCCTGTCTTGGCAACCTCACTACTCTGAGCTGGGCTGTGCCTCTGAGCCTGGTCCCTTATGACATATTCTAGCACTCAGGGGACATTTTACACTCTGGGTTAAAGGGTGACTGTTCATACTTATTTCTAATGAATTTCCTATCTTAGAAGGGGAAAACAAAGGGTATCTAATAAACACAGCTGACCTGCAAGGCCTGAAATCTCCCACACTTCTAAGAGAGGAAACCAATTGTGTGCAAGGGTGTGCAAACTCATGCAGGGAAGTATAATTGAAGGAAGCCCTCCCGAAGGCAGCATGTTTCTATGGAATGCATATTCTACTGCCACAGAATTGGGCAACCCAAGCCCAATATTCACCTGACAGTGCAATGGGCTCACTGCCGAGCTCCACTCCATCAGAACATGATGTAACAGTTAGTGGTGACATGATCAAAACATCCTCTCTCTGCTTTTCAGGTCCTGCCAAGGAGAGAGGGTATTGTGGTATGTCTACAAGAAACACCCGACTTAATAAGAACTCCTCAACTTCAAGCCAAGAAATGTCAGCCAGTCTTCTAGACAATGGCCTGGAACACCATCACAGCTTTGTTTATTGAACAGAATTTCCGAATACCATGACCCTTGATGTTCTCCTCACTCAGAGACATCACTGACTGCTGGGCCGTTCCTTAGCATTCTTATTAGCCTTTATCAAGCAGTTTATCATGCACAGCAACAAGAATTTTCCAGCATAGACTGAAACTCACATGAACCCAAGTCACTTTTCCATCCCTCTTTTATAGATAAGCAACAAAGAGCAGAGAAGTGAAGATTCCACCAGAAAAAAAAGACCCAGATTTCAAGCCAGACATGTAGACTCCAGAGGTTGAGGTCATAACCACTGACCCACACTCCCTCTCTGCACTCTGCTCATCAGACCCGTCATGGAAAGTTCCAGGTACATGTAAGGGCAGGAGTTTGGAGGGTTTCTGTGATCCTGATTTGAGCAGAGAGGCAATCACACATAAAATGAATGTGAAATTTTCATAATAGCCACTATTTAGTTTGTAAAAGATTGGGGGTTGGGGGTTTATCTCTTCACTGATACAAAATCTCCTTTAAGAAAGGAACTATGTGCACTTTTTGTATGTCTTCCATCCCTAGCAAAGTGCATAGCTTCTGATCAGTGCCTGTAATAGTTCTTCAGAGCAGTGAGGAGGCTGTATAAGGACCCAACTTATCTGTTCGGCCTGGCTTCCCACCATCCTTCTCAAGATACTCTATGCTCCAGCCAAACTCACTTTCCCTCTCTCAGTCTCAGACGCACCAAGCCATTGGCAATTCATGCCTTTTCCTGGCAGTGGTCTCCACAGAAATGCTGTGTTCTGCTCTGCCAGGATTCCTGCAAGTCCTGTCTCAAATGCTGCTTCCTCCATGAGTTCTTTGGGCTCCACTGGAAATAATCTCCGCTCTCATGGCACTCCCTTACCTGCTGCCAGTTTCTCCCCTTCCTCTTGGACACTGAATGTGATACCGAGACAGATGATGCTCTAGAAAGCTCTAAGAGACAAGCGTGTGGGCTCATAACTCCTCAATTAAGAAATAAGTTCACATTAGTGGGGGGGAAGTGGACACTGGTAAAGATACAGGTGCTGGAACCTTGCCTGAAACTCAATCATTAATTACTTTGTAATTAATAATGATTCAATTAAAATAAAATTTAAAATGAAAATGGAGGGCAGAGCTGGGATGGTGTTTGCCTTGCATGCAGCTGACCTGAGTTGTATCCCTGGCATCTCATATGGTCCCCAAGAAACACCAGGAGTAATTCCTGAGTGCAGAGCCGGGAGTAATCCCTGAACATTGCTGGGTGCAACCCAGAAAGCAAAAGGAAGGAAGGAAGGAAGGAAGGAAGGAAGGAAGGAAGGAAGGAAGGAAGGAAGGAAGGAAGGAAGGAAGGAAGGAAGGAAGGAAGGAAGGAAGGAAGGAAGGAAGGAAGGAAGGAAGGAAGGAAGGAAGGAAGGAAGGAAGGAAGGAAGGAAAGGAAGGAAGGAAGGAAGGAAAAGAGGGAGGGAGGGAGGGAGGGAAAGAAGGAAGGGAAGAAAGAAAGAAAGAAAGAAAGAAAGAAAGAAAGAAAGAAAGAAAGAAAGAAAGAAAGAAAGAAAGAAAAGAAAGAAAGAAAGAAAGAAAGAAAGAAAGAAAGAAAGAAAGAAAGAAAGAAAGAAAGAAAGAAAGAAAGAAAGAAAAGAAAGAAAGAAAGAAAGAAAGAAAAGAAAGAAAGAAAGAAAGAAAGAAAGAAAGAAAGAAAGAAAGAAAGAAAGAAAGAAAGAAAGAAAGAAAGAAAGAAAGAAAGAAAGAAAGAAAGAAAGAAAGAAAGAAAGAGGTCATAGGCGCAGAGCGATAGGCAATAGTACAGCAGGTAGGGTCTTGTCATGCAGCCAGCTGACCTAGACATCCCATGATCCTCCAAGCACCGCTAGGAGTAATTCTTAAGTGCAGAGCCAGGAGTAACCCACTAAGGATCACTGGATGTGACACAAAAACAAAACATCAGCAGCACCATCCAGTACATCATCCAGTAGAGAATCTCACACATCCAAGCACAAGGAGCATATTCGGAAAGTGTGCGTAGCCTTCTCTCCCTTTTCCTTGAAGCCATATACATGTCCTTCCAACAGGCTGAAAGTTCATCAGAGTCAAGTCAAATCTTAATGGGAACCAATTGGAAAGCAACGGGGACAGAAAATAGGATTATCTGCTTCTTCCTACAGACATTCACAGACTATGATGATTCTCAACTCCCGCATTTCCAATGCCCCATCTGTAACTAGTATTTCATAAGTTCCCTTTCCTATGCCACACTGAAATGTATAGATAATGTACACGGAGCAGTGGTTGATTTATTGCCCTAATCCCTGCCTCCTCTGCCTGGGACTCTAGGTTTCCCAGACTTCATTGTAGTGTGCTGCTTTTGTGTGACTGAATTTCATTCACCTAGTAAAATGGAAGTATCAAGCCCACATCAGAGATGGTGAAAACTTCCCTCTAGCAAATCTGAATCCTTCCAAATAAGAGTAAGAAGCCACAGTTTAAAGATGACAGAACTTGACTGGGTGGGTTCCAATAGTTCACAAATCTTAGCATGAACACAGCCAACTTCTGCTTTAAACCCCTGAGATTTGGCTCAAATCTTACAAACTCTAGCATTGCCTTAACTAACAGACTTTAAACTCTTCTTAAATCTGTGGCTCTCAGTACCCAATTAATGCCTGTATCTGAGTGGTGCATAGAAGATTTTGAGCAGTTAACGTGGGCTCCTAAGGAAGAGACTTGGGTTATGGTCTGAGCACTGCCGCTAAAGAGCTGAGTGATGAGTCAAGTATATTCCCTTTCCCTGGGCCTCAATTACGATGGCTCTAAAATAAAGGTCTAGGCTAGCTTTTAAGTTCCTAAGAATTCTGGGGCTCCATGGTCAGTTCTGTGGGGCCAGGGACCTCATCTGTCTTGTCCCGCTGTCTGTGCAGCATCAGATACTGAGCTGGGAACACGAAGGTGCTCAGGAAGCACTTCTGGAATGTGAGGAGTCTATGATCATGCCGCCATGACCTGCTGCTCGCCCATTTACAACTTCCAGACATCTGCACTGTGACCAGGAAAACTCTCACTTCCTGTGTGGTGGAGAGCCACAGTGGCAGCCCCCTTGTCACCAAACTGTGGTCCTTTCCCTTGGCCTCTCACTTTACAGCACCTCTTTCCCCCCCAAGTCACACACCCGCAAACATTTCCCTCCCACCAAATGACCCAGGACCTTCTGCAAGCTTCTTTTTTTTCTGACCCTGCACATTCTGTTCCCATCCCACATAGCCCCTGCTGGAGCCACCAGCCCTGGGAAGCCCCCAGCACCCCTGTGTCTCTCCTCTCCAAGAAGTAAAATGCTCAGCACTTATTTTAAGACAGGAGAAAATTAGAGCCTGCAATTAGCACATTTTATTCCCAACCCAATACCCAAGTCACTGCTGCCTACCAAGTGCCAAGAGCCAATGCCAACAATGTTAACACTATTTAAGAAACAGGAAACACGGTCAACTAAGACAAAAGAACCAGGTAAGGTCCACCTCCTTCCTGGCACAGGTCTTCACTGATGAAGGGTATGCTTGCCAAAATCCAAACCACGAGAATCACTAATAGAATGGAGGAAAAGGAGATTTTCAGTCTAGTTTTAAGACTGATGCGTGACCCTAAGTTAATCAAACAACCTCTCTGAGGCTCACTGTCCAAATCATAAAATAATGAAATATATCTGGTGCACTTCATGGAACTGTTATGATCTTATACACACACACACACAGAGTGAGAAAGGATATAACATGCCTTATACCCATCACTTGTCTTCCCGTGTTCATCGATCTGCTCAAGCAGGAGCCAATAATATCTTCATTTGTTGGGAATGAGGTTCAATATTATTACTGTTTTTGGCATATTGAATACACCACGGGTAGCTTGCCAGGCTCTGCCATGCCTCTGGGTTCATCCCAGGGGCCCAGTCTTTTCTGTCAGACCATCAACCATCCAGGGTCCACGAGGCAGAGACCTGGGTGTAGACCATATGCAAGAGAAATCCTATAAAAGTGGTTTGAGAGCTAATACAGGGATGAAGTTACTTGCCTTGCATGCGGCTTACCCCAGTTTGACTCCTGTTTCCACATAAGGTCCCTCAGCACAGAACCTGGGGTAAGGACAACTCGGTGTGCCCCATCTCCCCAAAATAGCATTTTCTAAATCAGAAAAGCGCTTATATGTTTAGATCATTGATTTTTTCTCCTTCCATCTTTTCTCTCTTCAATTTTTGTTTCTTCTTTTCCCTCCCTTCCTTCCTTCCTTCCTTCCTTCCTTCCTCCTTCCTCCCTTCCTTCCTTCCTTCCTCCTTCCTTCCTTCCTTCCTTCCTTCCTTCCTTCCTTTCTTTCTTTCTTTCTGTTTTGGCCCATGGAAGATGGGATCATACAGCCAGGGACTGGGGGCCCAGAGGTAAAGGTTTGAAAGAACCACACAGACTGGGTGTGTGCAATTGCATAGCTTTGTGTCTAAGCTCTCCTGTTTACATCCTCACAGGAGACAAGGATGTGACCATGACTCTCAAGCCCGCTTGACCAAGATCTTCTTGTAGGATGGTGCTGTACAAGTAGAAGTCACAAAACCTAAATGAAAGGAAAGGAGTTACAAAATATAAGTTGCTTTCAAACAACAAATTGATCCTTCAAATGATAAGCATCTGTTCTTTGGGTTCTTTATGTTTATTGGTGTTTCTTGAAAATTATATTTTAAAAGATGGCTGTACTGTCAAAATTAAAAGCATTTAGATTCTTCCCTCTAGAATAATCCTCAGCTTTGGCTCACACCATCTGTCCCAGCACTATGATGGAGCCGTAGAACTTGCGTTGTGATAGAACTATGTGACATGTGTCATGCTGGGTTAGGAATTGAAACAATATTACCAGAGAGTTCTTCTTCCATCCTGTTTAAGTTTTAAATACTTTTGGGTTTTATCCCATTTTTTTTAAACAGCAGGATCACAAAATGGTTTACAGTAGAGTTTTAGGGGCCGGAGCAATAGTCCAGTGGGTAGGGTTTTTGCCTTGCATGCAGATGACCCAGGTTCAATCCCTAGCATCCCATATTGTCCCCTGAGCACCGTCAGGAGTAATTCTTGAGTACAGAGCCAGAGTAACCCCTGAGCATTGCCAGAATGACCCCAAAAGAAAAAAATACAATATAGTGTATCCCCCATGTCTAATTCTACCACCTAGAGACCTCCTCCTTTCACCAGTGAGCCCAGGTTCCTTCCTATCCCCATTCCTTGACAGACATATTGTAAAGTTAAATTATTGTAGATTGGGTCCTGTTCTTTCAGTTGTGTTGGGTTTTGTTTCTTGTAACCTAACAACAATGTTTTGTTCACCTTTGATACCTAGCATTCTTTTGAAAAATAATTAGTGAGAATATCTGATGTTTATCCTTGTTCTTCTGACTTACTTTCCTTAATACAAGATTCTCTGATTCCATTCAAGTTCAGGGAGCTGCATGATTTCATTTTCTCACATGGTGAAAAGGGCACAGTCAAGTTTAGAATTTTCTGAGCTAATAAGCTGGCATATACCGTAGCTTCAGGGTCCTGGCAGAAGATTCCATCTCCAGGGTGGTAAATAAAGGTCTTTGTTACTCACAGTTCAGCTAGTAGCATGTTCGGGTTAGTTTTGTTGCCCCCCCAATGCCACACAGAAATTTTACAAAACCCAGGTGGATATCTCACATGCAGAAGTTTGGGGGAGGCCAGAAAGATAGTACAGTAGGTAGGGCAATTGCCTTGCACATGGCTGATATAGGTTCAATCCACAGCTTTTCAAATGGTTGCCCAAGCATGCCAGAAGATCCTTAAGCAGAACTAGGAATATGCTCTGTTGGGTATGCCCCCAAAACAAAACAAAACCCAAAAACCTCCATATTGCAGCAGATGAGAAATGAGCTTGAGGGACTCGAGGCACTGTCACAGCAGATTGTGAGCCAACCTGCAGAGATATTCCCTCGTCCCTCGAGGCGCTTCTTACAAGCACAGTACTGAGGTTTGGCCCAGGTAAAGGGAAGTGTTATGAATCCCACATGTAATATTATTACCAATAACATAAATAGCTGGACCTTTGAAAACAGGGTCAGGCAGCTCTTTAAATTCAGAAATCAACTTCTGGGCAGAGGGAGAGCTTCTGCAGGAAGAGCACGTGCCTGAGTTCCACCTCTGCCACTGCTTGATGCCCCACCCCAGACAACTCTGTGTATGTCTCAGGTGCTCCCCCAACACCACTGTATGTGGCTCTGGTGGCATCAACATCACTGGGTATGCCCTGGTGGGCCCTGGGCAGAGCCAGGTGGGACACTTAGAATAGCCCAGTAATCCTGAGCACCACTAACTGGAGCAATACTGCCCCTGTGGGCCAAGTGCTCCTGAGAGTAGGACATTTTTTAATGAAAAAAGAAATGTAAAAGAAAACAACAGGGTCGGCAGACACAGTTCATTGGTCGAGGTACTTGACTTGCATGCGACACACTCTTCTCATTCCCTATCACTGTGTGGTCCCCTGAACACCACCTGGAGTGACCCTCACACAGAGCCAGAAGTAGCTCCCAACATCACTAGGTGTGCCTCGCAAAAGAGACTAAATATATATTTTTTCTCACATGACTCTTTTCCATTTGTTTGGAACTATTCTCTCAAAGAACAAAACAACCTATCTCCTCCCAGAACTGTAAAGGTCATCTAATTTCCCTCCATGGCCCCCTCAGGCCCCCCCAAGTCAGCTCCATAAATGGCGGAACCACATGCTCTGATCTCCTCAACTCTGAATCATTGCTGGGTCACCCCCAGGTACCTGTCATTGACTTTGTCTTTTTAATTGAGATTCTGCTATAATAAATTCTTTTATAATAATAGTATTCTATAATGCTTCTAATAATTCTTCTATAATGCTTTTATAGAAGTTACCGACTGGATTCCATGGGACGTCAAAAGATCACCTGACCACCTACCTACAAGATGGTCAGACTTCTTCCTCAAGACCCTGAACGAACGGTTTGAGGCTCTTCGTATTCCTGCAGGAAAGATGGAGCGTACCCTTGGACATCATTTGATGACTTTTCAATCCTCTCTCTAAAGCCACTCCAGTGGCCAAATACCCAGTAGGGTCAGTGCATGTGATCTGCACGGGATCTGTGACAGATTACAAAGCTGACCCAAACAGAGATCTTGGGCAGGAAGAAAAGCCACGCACTGAATCCCTGAGTCCAACGCTGGCCAGATGCAACAGACACAGGAGTTCGAGGAAAGTCTACATGGATCTTCTGATTTTAATGCGTATTAAAATGTCACCTAGGGCCAGAGTCATAGTCCACTGGGTAGGGTACTTGCCTTGAATGCCATCGTCCCAGTGCCATCCCCCCAGCACTCCGTAAGGTCCCACAAGCCCTGCCAGGAGTATTCCCTGAGTGTGGAACTAGGAGTAAGTCCTGAGTACCACTGGATGTAGCCCCCAAACAAACAACAACTAGAGAAATCACGTTCTATTTTGTAAAATAAAGAAAAGCGGTATCATAGGTTCTAGTAGTGCTTCTCATCTGGGGTCCACATGGCCACCTGAGGACCACCAGAATGATTCTAGGGGATCACAGGTGGAAATCGCACAAATGAGGACCATGGCTTGAGACAAGGGGGACCAACAGGGCAGAGGCCCTCAAGATGGAAGGAAACTAGGTAGGAAGGGAGCTGTGGTCAGAGAAAGACTCAGTGGGGGCCTCACTTGCAGCAGTTTCTTCCCGACCCTTGGGGTCCTATTCTATCAAGTGCCTCCACTGCCATGTTCAGGGAAAGGGAATTATTTAAAGCTGCCCCCTCACGGCATTTTCACAACCAGCCATTTTCCCAGGACATTACCCAAACCACCCCCATTCCCTCCTGGCAGTATCTGACTTCCCAATCTCACGAGGAAATCCAAAAAGCTGGTTAAGTCAAGCACCTTTATCCTCTGTGATAATGTGTATCCCAGCATGCCTAGGGGCCCCACGCTGCCCACTCCCTGGCTGCAATGCCAAGTGTAACAATAAATAGTTGCCATAGGGGTTGGCCCAACACTCTCAGAAAGGAAGAAGCGAACACAATGGTTTACCAACAATACTCTGGTGCCTTAACCTGGGAGTTCTCATTCCCAGGCCAGACTCCCAGAGGCACACAATTCCCACCATTCCAAAGGAGGTGACTGCCATGGAGGGTCTTTCAGGCCATGCCCTTCATTGTTTCCTTAAAGCAGCATTTTATTTTTATGATTCTGATGGATCTGGTGTCAACTCAGAATAAAAGGGACTTTCTAAGTATAGAATGAAAAGCTCCCCAGGCTATGCCCTTGATCCTATTAAACCCTGAGTCAGGTTGGACACAGCTGCCCACTGCTCAAAGCCATGTGAAGGAAGGTTCAAAGCCTGAATTCTCCTCCTAGAGTTTATGTCAGAGCCAGGAGCTCCGGCCAGTCAACAGCTCCCCAAACTCCTCCTTTCCTACCTGCCCATTCTTTCTCTTCCCTCCCTACTGGCCTCCCTCATTACCCTCAGAGCCTCTGGGCTTGCCTTTCCCTCTGCTCCTCTTGTTTTATGGGCATGTGATTAATAAGAGAGTTCATATTACCTGGGATCAATCCCTGGCATCCCATAAGGTTCCCTGAAAACCGCCAGGAGTAATTCCTGAGTGCAGAGCCAGGAGTAACCCCAGGGTGTGACCCAAAAATAAATAGATAAATAGACGAGAGAGAGAGAGAGAGAGAGAGAGGATGGATGGATGGATGGATGGATGGATGGATGGATGGATGGATGGATGGATGGATGGATGGATGGATGGATGGATAGATAGATAGATAGATAGATAGATAGATAGATAGATAGATAGATAGATAGATAGATAGATAGATAGATAGATAGATAGATAGATAGATAGATAGATAGATAGATGATAGATAGATAGATAGATGATAGATAGATAGATAGATAGATAGATAGATAGATAGATAGATAGATAGATAGATAGATAGATAGATAGATAGATAGATAGATAGATAGATAGATAGATGATAGATAGATAGATCACTTGATCACTTGAATCCCGTTATTCATCGATTTGCTCGAGCGGGCGCCAGTAACATTTCCATTGGACCCTATCACGTGCCAATGTAGCCCAATGGCATCTGGTTGATTCAGGAATATGAAGAGCCTCAAACCGTTCCTTCAGGGTCTTAACAAGGAAGTCTGACCATCTTGTAGGTGGGCGGCCACGTGATCTTTTGACATCCCGTGGGATCCAGTCGGTAATGGCTCTAGTCCAGCGGTTGTCTCCAAATCGCATTACATGTCCAGCCCATCTGATTTTCGATGCCTTGGCAAAGGAGACAGCGTCCCTGATTCTGGAATAGCGACGGAGGTCAGAACTCCGGATTCCTTCACTCACTTGAGTGAGACGTGATATTTAGATAGATAGATAGATAGATAGATAGATAGATAGATAGATAGATAGATAGATAGATAGATAGATAGATAGATAGATAGATAGATAGATAGATAGATAGATAGATAGATAGATAGATAGATAGATAGATAGATAGATAGATAGATAGATAGATAGATAGATAAAGATGAGAGTGTTCATATTTGTCCTTTAGGTGTGTGTTGTTCCTGTTCACACCAGCACCAACATACCTGGCCCAGTCCCTTGATTCTAACTCCTGGCATGAATATATTTGACATGAGAACCTCTCTGAACACCTAAGGAAAAGCCAAATGACTCCCAAGGCTAGCATCCGCTCTTCTTTACCCACTTTATTTTCCTTTGTATCACTTTGCCTCCGCACATTCCATGATTTACAGATGTCCGTTGTTATCTGCTTTTCCCTTTCTCAAAGAAGTTCCACTAGGTCTGCAGCCTGCCATGTCCGCATTTGTATCCCAGCACCTGGAGCAGTGTCTGGCCCAGTAGGGCCAGTGAGGGACCAAGAAATCCTCGCAGAGCAGAGCTTTGTCACAAGGGAGCAGCTGCAACATTGAAGGAGTGTGGCAGAGAACCAGGCAAATAAAGAAGAGCAGCTCAGAGGCAAGCCCAGAGGAGAGGGGCTATGTCCCGAGGGCCAGGGGACAAGAAGAGGAACTAACAATTTCAAACGCCAGAGAAGTGGGGGAAAGTTAAGGATTAGGGTGTGAGGCTATAAAGAGATGTACAGAAATCTAGATTGGAACTGTCCCCATTTTTTTTAAACCGTGTGAAAATACCAAATATTGAGAAGTGGGTGGTCATTACTATTAACTGCCCTATTAAAAATACTCCCATTGGGAAAACACAACCCTAGGGGTAAAAACGGCAATGCATAGCATTAGCCACCGAGTGTGCAGCTTGGTACATAGCAAGCTCAGAGGATGCCACGTGTACACACGTAAGTTATTCCTTCTCACTGCTTAGTTGTTTCTCCCCCTTCTGCTGAGAGTGCGTGTTGTGATATTTTTTGGGGTTTTTTAATTACAGTTATAAAGTTATTCATGATTAGGTTTCAGTCATACAATCACACAATGTTCACGCAATATCTATCTATCTGTCTGTCTATCTAACTCTCTATCTCTCTCTATTATCTATCTATCTATCTATCTATTTATCTATCTCTATCTATCTCTATCTCTCTATCTATCTCTCTATCTATCTCTCTACCTCTCTTTCTATCTATCTCTCTATCTATCTACCTACCTATCTACCTACCTACCTATCTATCTATCTATCTATCTATCTATCTATCTATCTATCTATCTATCTATCTATCTATCTATCTATCTATCTATCTATCTATCTATCTGTCTGTCTGTATGTCTATCTGTCTGTCTGTCAATCTATCTATCTATCTGTCTGTCTGTCTGCCTGTCTATCTATCTATCATCCATCCATCTATCTATCTATCTATCTATCATCTATCTATCTATCATCTATCTATCTATCTAATCTACCTATCTATCATATTTATCTATCTATCATATCTATCTATCTATCTATCTATCATCTATCTATCTTCTATCTATCTATCATCTATCTATCTATCTAATCTACCTATCTATCATATTTATCTATCTATCATATCTATCTATCTATCTATCTATCTATCTATCTATCTATCTATCTCACTTCACTAGCACACATTTCCACACCACCAATGTCCCCAGTTTGCCTCCCCTCACCCCTGCCTAGCCTGCCTCTATGGCAGATACTTTTCTACTTTCCTTTTCTCTCTCTCTCTCCCTCAATACTGTTACTGAAAGGGTATAGTGCATATCAACTTACCTCCTTTCAGCACTCAGTTCTTGTTCAAAGTGATCTTTTCTAACTACCATTGTCATAGTGGTCCCTTCTCTGTCCTAACTGCACTCCCCATCCTGCCACTGTGACAAGCTCCCAGCCATGGCCAGTCCTCCTGGCCCTCATTTCTATTGTCTTTAGGTATTAATCTCATACTATATTTTTATATCCCTCAAATACATACGATCATTCTACATCTGTCCCTCTTCTTCTGACTCATTTTGCTCAGCATGATACTCTACATGCCCATCGGTCTTAAGCAAACTTCAAGACTTCATTTTGTTTCTAATAGCTTTGTAGTATTCCCTTGTATAGAGGTACCATGATTCTTTATCCAGTTGCCTATTCTCAGGCCCTTGAGGTTTTCCAGATTCTGGCTTTGTGAATAGTGCTACAATGTACAGGAGTGCAGATAATTTTTCTGCATTGTGTTCACAGATTTAACTCAGCAATACAAGACTCTATGGCACTGGGTGTCATTATCTCTTATGGTGCTAAGTGTGACTGGGGCATTGTGAGCACTGTTAGATATTGTGTCCCTTTTCAGGTCTTGTAGTAGAATAAGGTTCTGGTTTAGGAAAGGGTTAATCTGAGTCATAGTGTCCAAGAATGAACAGGAAGCTCCTTGCGCCATGCCCTAATAAAGCTCCTTTCTGTTTTCACACCACAGACAATGTCATCTTCAGAACAGGCTAGTAAGGAAATATTATTATTTCCTCACAAGGCCAAGCTCCGGGCATGAGGTCACACTGTGTAGGCTGTTTTTGTTTAATTTTTAAATTTTATTGAAGAACCATGATTTTAAAAAAGTTATTGATAGTTGACTTTTAGACATATAATGTTCCAGCACAAATCTTACCATGAGTGTCAACTTCCCTCCACCAGTGTTCCCAAGTTCCTCCTCTGTTACCTCTACCCTGCCACCTTGACAGACGTATTTGGTGGTTGTAGTTTGGACCTCATATTTTAAGTGTTGTTGAGTCTGTTTCGGTATATAGCTCTACCACTCCCCCACATTAATAATATACCCCAGGCCAACCCCTTTTTTTCCCTGCTACTTCCCTTTTCATCTTCTTCCTTTCCCCCTTTATTTTTCCTTCTCTGTCCCTTTTCCTTATCCTCTGGGGTCAAAGGTGATCTAAGCATTCCCCCTTTATTACATTATATTTTCTCATCCAGTTATTCTTAGTCTATGTATCACAGATTATCTAATGCCAATCTTACTATTACCAGTCCTTGTGGCATTGTATGTACTTTTAAGCTCTCTGAGCCACACACCAATTGCATCTATCTCATAGGAACAGCTCCGCTCCGGGCACATCTCTTTGACTCCACCATTCTCCCTGCATTATCATACGCCTCAGAGACCTGGGCCCTACAAAAGCAGGATGAGAATGCTATTCGGGTCTCCCAGAGAGGAATCGAAAGAGCTATGCTTGGAATATCACGCCTCACTCAACTGAGAGAAGGAATCCGGAGTTCTGACCTCCGTCGCTATTCCAGAATCAGGGATGCTGTCTCATTTGCCAAGGCATCGAAAATCAGATGGGCTGGACATATAATGCGATTTGGAGACAACCGCTGGACTAGAGTCATTACCGACTGGATCCCATGGGATGTCAAAAGATCACGTGGTCACCCACCTACAAGATGATCAGACTTCCTTGTAAAGACCCTGAAGGAACGGTTTGAGGCTCTTCATATTCCTGAATCAACCAGATGCCATTGGGCTACATTGGCACGTGATAGGGTCCAATGGAAATGTTACTGGCACCCGCTCGAGCAAATCGATGAATAATGGGATTCAAGTGATCAAGTGATCATAGGAACAGAGATACAGAGAATTCAAACAAAATCGTATGTCAAGTCCTCACCACAGTAAGGGAAGGTGGTGGGCCCCCACAAGTGGCTTATGTGAGGCAGAGAAAGAGATGGCCACTCTCTCCTGTTCTACCTTTACCACGGACCAGCTGGGAAGGTTAGGACTAATAAAGTCTGCGATGAGCCCCTGTGTGACATGGGCAGAGCTCTGCCTGCCCCACTAGGTGGTTGTCAAGCCACACTTGAGGCCTACTTGATTCTTGGCATGGGAGTTAATCCCTAGTACCTGATTTCTCAGGGAGCCACTGACTCAGGCTGGATCAAGGAATTGCTCTTTGTAGGAAAAGAAAACCGGTTCGATGCCTTGCCCAGGCCTTCCAAGTCCTTGCCTTTGTCAAAGAAAAGAATTTCAAGAGAAAATAAGCAGTGAAATAAAAAACAGATTTTATTTGGAAAGGGAAAAAGGGAGAGAAAGGGAGAGAATGCTCAAGAGGGAATGTAGAGTTCTCCAAAGTCAGAAAGAGCCCCAGTACACATCTCAAGAGGGGAGATGTGGGCACCACATGTGCTCAAGCACCATGTGTGCTTGGTCACATGTTCACGAGCAGCACATGGGCTTGTCACATGTTCATAAGTAGCACATGGGCTTGGTCACATGTTCACAAGCAGCACATGGGCTTGGGCAACATTTGCACACACAACATTTGTTCAAGTTGCTTTTATAAGGTTTTTTCCATGCTGCCCCAAGTGGGCAGTTCTACCTAGATAAGAGTCTACTGCTAGGGTGGTTGCCAAGGATGTAGAGTTGGGAGCCATTAATGGTCTTCTTTGAAATTCCATTGTTCCTGCTGGAGCCTTTGTTCCTGCTGGAGCTTCTCTTGAAGGGGGATCCAGCCGTCTCTGGGTCCGATGGGGCCAGGTAAAATCTTATCAGGCCTTAGTTTCTGTGTCTACAAGGTGGAGTTTTTTTTGGCCTCCAGACTAGTGGTTTTATTACCTCTCAAGAATTCCATGGGGGGCCCTTTCCTATCTACCTGCCTACATCATAAGCAATCCTATAGCAAGCTCTTGAACATTTCCTTCCATGATGATTAATGAAACTTGGACCCAAAATAGGTGGAAACAAGTCTTCTGTAATGTATTCTTTCTAAAAAGTGACAAGGTTCATGTTGAGTGAAATTAGCCAGAAGGAGAAAAACAGATATAAAATGACTGCATTTATTTGCATGATATAAATATATATATTAAATATATATTGATATATATTTATATATAATATTACTATATATGTATATATATTATATATATTTATATATAGTATGAAACCAATATCCAAGGTCAGGCAAAACATGGATCAGGAGGTCTTGTCAAAGGTGGACTCTACCACAAACGTGTGTGGGAGTCAGAGGTTAGGTAAGACAGAGAAGGGAACAGTGTGCTAATAATTTCAAAAGTAATAATACCAGCCTAGAACTGAACATTGAATACAGGCAAAAGATACACATGATAACCTATAAATGTCTGTTTTGTAATCCACAATGTGTAAGAGAAGGAAGAGAGAAAGAGAGAGAGAGAGAGAGGAGAGAAAAGAGATAAACAACCTGCCATAGAGGCAGGCTAGGGGAAGGGGGAGGGAATTGGGGCCATTGGTGGTGGGAAATGGACACTAGTGGAGGGATGGGAGCCGGAGCACTGTAAGACCGAAACCCAAACATGAATATTTTTGTAATTGTATATCTCACACTTTGTAATTGTATATCTCACAGTAGTATAATAAAATACAAAAATAATTTTTTTAAAAAAGTGACAAGGTCAGGACTGGAACCCAATTCTTCCCCACCACACAAATTTTTTTTCTCTAACTCACCATGATGTAGTGTGACAGAGTCACCTTCTAGTTGAACATGAAAGTTTTACACAGCCAATTGAGAGAGTCTTCTGCTCAGAAGTCAGTAGGGCTAAAGTTCTCAGAACGAAAAAGGGTGTAACTTGACAGGAAGACTGAGGATGCAGGATAAACAAGCACACCTGCTCACACACAGGCATATATCCAGAGCACAGGAGCCCAGCGCACAAAAAAGATGTCACAAAAAGATGTGACAGTCCCCTTATGGGGACTCCTCTCTGCATCTGGTAACTTTTTGCCTCCCTCTCGCACTGGAATTGCAGCTGGACTAGTTTCTGCTGAAGTATAGGGCTCTGGCTTCCCCCCTCCACTTCTCTAGTACTTGGGAATAATAGCTGGTGGCTTTGCCCAGGCTGCTGATAGTGAGCCAGCTCACAGGGAAGTCATTATGAGTGGCCTTATCACAAATCCTGTGAGCAGGTGCCTCAGACTTTCTTTTCTTTTTTTTCTTTTTTCTTTTTTTGGGGGTGGTAACACCCAGCAATGCTCAGGGGTTTCTCCTGGCTCTGCACTCAGGAATTACTCCTGGCGGTGCTCGGGGAACCATATGGGATGCCGGGAATCGAACCCGGGCCAGCATGGGCCGGCTGCATGCAAGGCGAACGCCCTACCCGCTGGGCTATCGCTCCGGCCCTCAGACTTTCTTTTCTTCTCTGACTCCCACTTGTTCTCTATTCATATGTCAGACAAATCTCCTCATTTTATTGACTAAAGCAAAGCAGGGGAGTCCAGGGCCAGAACCTCAGTTTCTCAGCATTAGGCTGTGTCCACCCCTGCTGAGTAGCTGCTGCTTTGAATAAATGCATCTGGGCACACCGATGGCATTGCGGCAGATTCACCCTCCATCATGTTGTGGCTTCACATTATTTGAACTGGCTCAAGAGCCCCCAGGAAGACCCAGAATACCATCAAACACCAAAGGAGAACATCTGAATAAATAGTGGAGGAGAGGAGAGAAGGAAAAGGGGCACATGGGATTCTGGTCAAAATTCCCAATCAAAGACACAAATATCAATATTGAATGGATTTGGACAAACAGTGCTGCCAGGACATTCCCGTGGCATCTAAATACCAGCAGCAGACATGAAGAATATGTGCTGTTCTGCAGGCTTACCGTGGGCCGTCCTGGCTGCCAGGGAACTGGAGAGCAACAGTTCAGCCCATCCACACCAACCTCTGACTCTCTCTAGCTACCTTCCCCCAACTCTTTCCCCAGTCCCTTTGGCTCTCCACCTCACAGCTATGCACCACTTTTTCCTCCTCAAGACCATGTCAACATCTACCTTGAGAGTAGTTGCTTCTTTGAACTTTTTCTTCTTTTTTAGAGGATACATGAAGGGAGCCGCCATCTTTAGACCCAGAGCAGGTCAGTTAGGTAAAATTAATTCTCGCTGCTCACTTTTGAAGAAAATCACTTTCATTGTCCTGCTCCAGCTTCCATGACTTCTTGGCAACAGAAAGCAGAACAACTGCCCCACTCTTACCCCCTTTGTATGAACAACAGAGGCAAGTGATAGCAAATGTGTTTGCTCTCCAGTGCAAACTTGGATAGATTGGTAATGCCTGCAGGGGTACTGCCCTCCTCCCTGAGACCCAGTGGGAAGTCACAGTTCGTTACTAATGTCTGTCACAGGCCTAGAAAATATACTTGACACGTGGTATTCTTGACTCTTTTTTAATTGACTTCCACAGGAAGATTCAGGCTCTCTACTCTTTCAGTACACTGTTGCCCAGAACCTCTGCATCTTGCCTGGAGTTACCTCCTGCAGGCCACTTGGTAGATAAGGGGTGGAAAACAGTTTAATACATGGCAGTATAGATACCATGTATTCTATGTTAGCTGGTATAAATATTTTCTCTCATGCTACCACAATCATCATGGGACTAGATAGATTTTACCCGTATATTTACCTGGCCACGTTGGATCTCTAAGTACCAGAGAGAAATGCTGTTTGCCTCTAAGCAAGTATGTGTGGCTCTAACAAGTCTAAAGGCTAATATACAAAATAACTATGAAGACGAGAATCTTGTGAAGGCTTGGAGAAATATATACCTGCTGTAGAATATCCATTGGTACAGATACATGCCCTTCCCCCACTCTATCCTGCAGGGGAACTTCCAAGGAAGATCCTGGCTGAGACAATATTAACATTTCAATAGGGCTAGGTGAGGTCCTGGGAGAAGTTACCTGAGGGGGATTGACCCCAACTGCTTTCCATTGTTGGGGGTGGTCTGGGCTGAAAACTTATAAAAGCTGTACCCCATTTTGCCCTTTTTGCCTTTTGCCTTTCCGCCTTCTCCCTCTGATCTCCGCTGCTCTGTTCTCTCCCTTGTAGGGCCTTAGCACATGGTGGCAGCCATCTTGGCCTAGGATTCTAAACCTACATGCAGCCAGGGCCAAGCCAGGAACCTAAAGTCTGGAGTTTTCCTGTTACTGGATTGTATACCATAACCTGTGAGAGTGAAGCCGTTTTTTTTTTTTTTTTTTTTTTTTGCTTTTTGGGGTCACACCCGGTGACACTCAGGGGTTACTCCTGGCTCTGCACTCAGGAATTACTCCTGGTGGTGCTCGGGAGACCATATGGGGATGCTGGGAATTGAACCAAGGCCGGCACAGGCTGGCCAGCGTTCAAGGCAAACGCCCTACCCGCTGGGCTATTGCTCCGGCCACAGTAAAGCCTTTTAAAACTGCACTGGACCCCTGAGTTTTCATTCCTTCCCGCTGGCTTCAGAGGTAGAAGGGAACTTATTCCCTGATATCGTTGGGGACCCGGAGTGGCTCCCCTGACACTATACAAAGGGGGTAAAGTGCTCACACATCATAATGAGCTGGGAGCTACTGAAGTAAGCAGTGTTGTTATGGGAGGAGCTTCAAGTAGAGACAATCCTCTACCCTGGGGTGGGTTCTTTCCCTCTTTCCCAGTAACAGAGGAAACAAGATAAATAACTCTACTCCATCTGAGAAGACAAAGATGAGGAGGAGAGAAGAAGACAAGACAGGGTGTCTCTGATCATACAAGAGGGAATGAGCAAAGGAAATTCTGCAGATTTATAATCCAGCTGTGTGGTCAGAAAGCATCTAGGGAGGAACAAGAATTAAAGCTCACATAAGGAGTAACTGGCACAGACACACCTTTCCCTGTGTAGAAGTCTCTGGAATCCTGAGCACGGAGGTGGGGCAGAGGATGAAGAGTAAGGAATTGTGAGAGCTGGGGTCCTTGCCAGCTCCCTGTTATGACCTGTCCATAAGAAAGAGTCTTAATGAAAAGGAGGTAAAAAGAAATGAGTATATTATCTTTGTGATTGGAGAGATACAGTATTTTTAACACATCTGCCTTATTATGCAAATCACCGGAAAAGCATGATGCTTGACAAGCTGGAAGGAGCCTAATTATGTAAGAGTCCACTCCCCCCTACACACACACACACACACACACACACACACATACACACAAAGATTAATAATAATAGAAACAAACACTTGAGAACCACAATGAACCATAAGTAGGACCTGAATTTGCAAAACAGCTTCTGTTTTGTTTGTTGATTGGCTTGCCCTCTGGTTTTCTACAACAAAAACAATAACAAGAAGGCTGAACTGCAGTAACTTTGATGCTATCTCATAGCTTTGGCCCTGCTCCTACAACCTCCCTGCTTGTCTGTGTCTGAGTAAATACAAAGTACAAGTATGTTATCTGGGGTAGGAGAAAGGCATGCACCCCCATTATCACATTAGCAGATTATCTAGACTCCAGGCCCTGAGGAAGCAGAGACAGGATGTTCACATTTCAACACAGAGGGATGAAGGTCAGAAAAGGTCCTGACTGGGAGGAGCACTCAAGCACCTCCCTGCAGGCCCCCTCGGTGGGGAGAGCAGAGGGACAGAGGACATAAGGGAGGTGAGAAAGGAAGAAACTGGCCAAGAGTCCTAGAAAGGAAGAAGCGGGTGTGCTGTCTGGTGGGGTTCTACCACCATACCCCAGTTGTTTCCCACCATAGCCATTGTCCAGTTCCTCCGTTTCTCTCTGCACATGTCCACGGTTCTGGGAATTAACCAACCTTGCTTGAGTCTTGGGTGGCCTGTTAAAAGGACTCTAACATCTGCTTCATCAGTATACATACACTAGCCTTCCTTATTTACACACACACACACACACACACACACACACACACACACACACACACACCAGTAAGCCTACAGAAAAGAACTCTTCGGTCAGTAGTTAGTATTTCAAATGGGATCTCAAGACTTTGACTGTGCCCTGGGAGCTTGGCTGGACCTTTGCTAATGATTTTGTTAAGGTTTTGGCAGGATTTTGTTTTCCTTCCACCGGGTACTTCCTACCTTTATGAAGGGAAAAATTCTTAGCTTCTGTATTTTGAAACTTAACACCAAAGAAAACAAGGTCTTTTGCCTATGAAAGACAGAATGAAAAAAAACAGAAAACCTTCCTTGGGAGGTATCTCAGGTCTTAGTCAGCAGGGCTGGAGGGACCACACAGAACAACTCATGGCCCCTGAGAGCGACTCACAAATTCCCTTCATTCAGTAGAAATCCATTCTGTCCTTCCTATAAGCAAGGCATTGTGCTTCACTGAGGGGAATAAGGTCTATCAGACAAAGGTCTTATTTTCAGAAATGTACACAAATAACCATAGGGAATGAAGGAATGTACTAAGAGTTATGAAAGGTTCAGAGAAAGTATTAGGAGTTATGAGTTCTTAGGGGCTCAATTCACTTCTAGCTGAAACTACCAAAGAAGTCTGCCTACAAGAGATGGTAGTGGAGGTAAGGAAGGGAAGAAGAGGATCCAAAGAGTAAATTTCTCTCAGAATGAGACAGAAAGCAAGGTTGTGAGTAACATGAGCGTCAGAGCCAGGACACCTGGCTTTGGACAAGGGCTCTGCCACTGACTATGTGAAATCGTTAAACAAGTTTACTTCTGTTTCTGAGTCTTTGTTTTTCTCATCTGCGAATAGGGGCCAATAATATCAATCCCTTAGGAATAGTTGAAAGGATGGAATGAGGTGATTAATGTAAAATTCTTGGCATAAAAAGTACTCATGAAATATTACTCCATAATTTGTTTCTTAAAAAATGGGGATTTGTGGGAGCTATAAAGATGGCGGACAGAAGGCTTGATTGGGCAGTGGGGAAAACGTGGGTTAGAGGTCACAGATGAGAAGCTTTGATCTGCTGCCAAAAAATACCTTGCTGAATGAGACAAGTCAGAAGGACCAAAGACCAGACTCTAATCAAAGGCAGCAAAGCCATTGTCAAGGCCAGGAGAGACTCCCACAGAGCAAATAAGGTCCTTTAGTCCAACCTCACTTTCAAGGCCTTATTACTTGAAAAATTACTCTAAAATATTGAGTTTTTACTTCCTCTGAAATTTTGAGTTTAGATTTTTCACACTACCTCCAATTGAGCTTATGGATAGAAATATAGACTGTCATACCTTCCAATATTAACTTAAGTAAACAAAAGTGTTTTTTATGCTCAAACATTGAGCATTTCTTCCTTTTAATATGCCAGGTACCTCGACATATGAAATGGGTCAGGCTCCACTTCACTCAGGAGAGACCCCAAAGCAGGTTTTGGTAGTGAGAAGATTCTCATCATATCTAACCAATGATGAAGAAATTCAGCTGCTTTGTAAACAACAGCTTTGGTGTTTAACCTTAAAAAAAAAGAAAGCAAAAGCCACGATGCTCTTAAACTGCATTCTTGTCTTTGAATTGTAGAAGCAACACCAGTGTCCAGTAAAATGCAGAAGATGTGCTCCATCCTCCTTACTGTGCACCAGTACACAACTGCACAATGGCCTGAACTAAAGGAGTGAGAAGTGGTGGAGAGACAAGAAAAGCAGGTGTCACAGAAGGCACCCAGTCATGAGGGCTGGTACTGTGGAGCCCAGTAAAGGAATAGTGACACTGGAGCTGGAAATGCAAGTTGGAATCAGATTGTGTGAAATATAAAGACCAGAAGCACATGCTGGAAGTTCCTGGCACTTGCCAATTCACAGTTAGCAGAGTCAGTCTTATCTGAGCTTAATTTATCACCTTTTCACCAATTCCAGGACAACACCCTTTGTTTTCACCTTATTGAAATAGGCAGGCAGGGCCTTTCCATGGCAATGAGATGTTGGAAAGTAATAAAACCAACTGGTCCCAAGGGACACAGGAACTAAAGCCTGATAAGACCTTTACCTGGTGGCCACTAAGGACCCAGAGAAGGCTAGATCCCTCTCTGAGAGAAACTAACAGAAACAAAGGTCAGAAAAGGAATATCAAAGAAGACCACCAGCTGTTACCAACTCTTTCCCTTGGCAACTACCCTAGCAAAAGGATTTATTTCCCAAGGCCATTATTTTGCTCAGCCATCAAACAATGAAATGCCCAAGGAATGGAATCTATCTATAATCACTGAGTATTTCATTGTAAATGCTATTTGGCTTGGCATATTGGTATTTTTAAATGTATCATACACCTTCCTGTGAAAATCTACAGACACACAATTAAGGCTAAGAATTATTTATCAAACTCTGGGGCTTGGGGCTGGAGCAATAGCACAGCAGGTAAGGTGTTTGCCTTGTACGTGCCGACCCAGGTTCTATCTCCGGCAACCCATATGGTCTCCCAAGTACCGCCAGGAGTAATTTCTGAGTGCAGAGTCAGGAGTAACCCATGAGCATTGCTGTGTGTGGCCCAAAAAGCAAAAAAAAATCAATAAATAAAATGTTAGGTTTAAAAAAAAGTCAGGGGTTTAACGAATCCAAGTAGAATGTACAAATCTCTGAAGGGAGGGTCAGATAATATCTAAAGGCCTGGGCTCTGATTGCCTAATACTAGGTTTTTAGTAAATGAAACAGCTTATGAGAATATATGCTCTAGGGGTACAACACAAGTACTCTGGTGAAAGGAAGCAGGGGGACAGTGTGCACAGGATTGTGTGGGAAGACACAAGCTGTTGTCAGTGTTCTATCAGCCATGTTACCATCTGGCAAAAGAAATAAACTCACATCTTAATAGAAAGAGGGCTTTGCAAATAGGAAAGTGTCATGGACCAAGGGTTAGGATGAGTGAATAATCTGTGCTCTTGAGTCACTCATGCAAAGCTCTACTGGAGGTAGAAAACACTATCGGAGGGATGAGTTCCCACAAGGAAGTTGGTCTCAAGTTATGCCTCTTGTGTGTGTGTGTGTGTGTATGTGTGTGTGTGTGTGTTTGTGTGTGTGTGTGTGTGTGTGTGTTGGGGCAGGGGGCTGTCACAAGTAGAAGGGGATGTTCTCTGCAGAGCTCATTTTCTTTTTTCTTCCCTGAGCTGATGGTTACTCAAATGTCTCACTTGGTGCAAATTCAATGAACCATACACTCTCAATATGTGTGTGGATTAAATATAGTTGGGGGAATAACAAACGCCCAAGGCAACAAAGTGAGAACTGGTCTTCAGTAGAAAGCCTGGTGCGGGGAGGGAAATGGGGAGTTGGGGGGGGGGGTGGGAGACGGGAGGATGAAAGCAAACACTGGTGGAAAGTGTGCTGCTGGAGTACTTTAAGCATGAAACGCGACCATGAACAGAATTCTAACCAAGGTGCCTAAAATTTAAAATGTTAAAGGCAAAGAATAAATTGAAAAAGAAAAAGAAAGAAGAAACAAGGAAAAAAAAATAATTGCTTTACTGCCTGGTCCAGATTACATATGGAAGAGCAAGTAACATTCCATACCAACTTCCATACCAACACTGAGAAACACACATCCAGGATTTGTTATAGGTAATTGCTTCAGGAAATGGCCCAGTAGTCTGTGCTGTGATGATCTATATTAGAGCCTAGACAAGGGGAGAAAACATGAATAAGGATTCTACTTTTAGTCACATTTTCAAGGATTTGTACTTCCACACTGATTTTGATTTTTCTGTTTTAACACTGTGTTAAAACATCGCTTATCTAGGTTACTGGACTTCTTGGTGCCCCCTTTAAATTTTGCAGCACTCAGCTCCCAGCTCTGTTAGGAACCGGAAACAGCTCATCACTAACCCAGGCTCATCAAAAGTCCCAATTTCATCTTCCCCACGGAAATAGTCACAATAACAATCACTGTGCGGGTAAAAAATGGGCCTTTGCCCTGGGAGGAATCTAACCGGTTCATGATGAATCCGAGCGGGACAGATCAATTAATCTCTAATGTAGGATTAGTTAATGTCTAATTAATCTCTTTCCAGTTTACTGCATCCAGCACAATTTCTAGTAGTGCAAAAAGAGTCTGGTTGCCTGTCTTTAAGTCCTGGCTCCACTCTTCCCTGAATGATGATCCGACCCTGAGCAAATTGTTGAATTCCCCTCAACCTTTATCTTCACATTTGCCAACTAGAGATAAGAATAATTTGATTTGTCATGGAGATTAAATCAGGTTTTCTATGTAATCACTCAGCAGTGAGTTTGGCACAGTGGAGGTGCTCAGTAAATGTTAAGGATTATTGCTGCCCCTACTATTAGCGTGATAATATTCACAGAAAAGAGCAGGAGGCCACCATAGGCTCTGGTCTGGGGCACCTTGCCACTGTCCCCAGATCACACTAAGAAGGCAACTTTCAACAGAATTTGCTATAAAAAAAAAAATCATCGGTGTTCTGGAAGGACACAAACGAGATCATGAAGCGTTCTTTCAATTTCCTGAGCTATTACTTTACCGTTCCAAAAATGCAAAAATTCACTTACAGTCTGGCAGAGATGCAAATAATTAGCCTGGGGAAGAAAATATTTAAAAACGGTCCATAGGGGTGTGGAGGGAGGGCCCTGTTATAGTAACCCAGAAATCTATTAAATCATATATGATATGTATGTGTGCAATTACACATAAATAGAATTATGCCAATGATATTTAATATATGCAATATAGATAATGTCATTAGCATAATTATATGTCTAATAGAATTACTGTAACTTGATATGCTAGAGACATGCATTTATGCATATGTATGCATATGGCTCTATATGTATATTAAATAACATAATTACATTATTTATAGAATGTAATATTTATATGTATCTACGTAGGTATTTCTGTGTTTCTCTAGTTCCTCACCTGCTCTCTGAACAGACAATGTTTTTTAATATGTACTGATTCTCTAATGAGTCGAATAAAACCCTTGACATAAATTCCTTTCTGTATTTGCCTGAAATTTTTGTTTATTGTTGAGAGTCATGCTTTTCGAACTCTTTGGAAGCACTTTAACACCACACACAGAGGCACAGCTTTTCCTGCAGGCACAAACAAGGAAGCCCCTTGATTCCTGGATGCAGAGCCTGAGTGAACCGCTGAGAGGGGCGGCGCTCCCCCCCACCTGGGCACAGACTGCACAGGCGCCCTTGGACTTCACTCCCTAGAGAGGCTTTGCGAGGCCACTAGGGAGCATTCTGAACAAGGTCCTAGGTCAGCGAGGAGACAGATTAGCCCCTTGGGGATTCCCAATCACTTGGCAGAGTGCAGAGATAACATTCCTGCAAATTTCCTCACATTGTTCTGCCTGACTCTAAAGGTTCCCAGATGGGATAATCTAGAGATAAGTGACAGGAAAAGGAGGAAGGACCTAGGAAACCCCACCACCACCAATACATACACACACCCCCGTCATTCCCACTACTAATACTTCAAAAGCTTGTGACCTCACCTCACCTTCTCATTCTGCGACATTCTGGGAAATGCTCATGTAGTCCACTGAGGATGAGGGACCCTATTTTGAGAAATTTTCAGAATAGAAATGCTCTTGGAAAGAAAGTGAAGAGGCTTGTGTTCCCCAGGGGTCCCACAATAGGAAACCCCTGAGTCAGGTGCTATAGAGTCTGTTATCAACACTTCCAAGAGGGTAAGGAACAACTGCCCCTTCCTACGACAATGCCAGGCCAGATCCAAGATCCGGGGGCCTCATGACAGCCTAGCCATGGCACCAGTGTCCAGGACCTCACTGTAAGAACCTCACTTAGCAACACATCAGTGAATGTTGGTAATTATCACTCCATAACTGGAGAGGAAGAGTTATACATGTGGATGTAAGGTAGATCTGAATTACACAGATGCAAAGTTTTAAAAGGACTACAGAAAGTATAATGAAACACAGGTAGAGGCTCTCTGCAGTAATTGAACAGCATAGGGTTTGCTTAGTTTTTTGCCTTTCAATATTCTCCACAATAAACATTCACTTATTAATTCAGGCAACAAAGTCTCTGTTCGCATGCTTCTCACTTATTCAGCATTACGACAGGACCAGGGGAGCTGAAGGTGAAACATAAGCAATTCCAGCCCAAAAGTGACATGAAGTATGGAAGACAGATGAGGACGCAAAGTGCACTGCAAATGTCAACGTTCTTTATTTACAAACTCACGAGAAACCAGAGGAACCCCTGCACCATTAGGGGCAGACATTTTCAACATCTGGACTCTACCCAAGAGAAAAGCCAATCTCTCCCTGTTGTGCGTGGCTGCACGGTTCATCAGTAAATGCATAAGATGAGAACCTACTAATGAGAGTGTTCCACCTACATGGCAGAGCCTGGCAAGCTGTCTCGTATTTGATATGCCAAAAACCAGTAACAATTATAGCCCTCATTCCCATGACCTGAAGGAATGGTTTGCGCTCTTCATGTTCCTGGAGCAAGCAGATACACTTGGGCTACACTAGCACGAAACAGGATGTATGGAGATGTTACTGGTGCCCGCTCGAGCAAATCGATGAACAATGGGAAGACAAGTGATACAAGTGATATATTTAGTTTAGAGTTTTCCTGCAGATGAATGGGTAGAATCTTGGAAAGGGATTCATTAACTTGATATTCACAGAAAGTCATCAAATGGGGAAGTAATGGCCATGGTTAAAAACAACTCAACATGAAAGAGACAATGGTGAAAAAAACAAAGATAAGGAAGTATGTGTGTCTGGGAATAAGGACAGGTAACATTTCAGTCAAACCTGAAAGACAAGAATCACGTGTCATTATTATAACCAAATAAAAGGATGTTTTAATAGCATTGGCTGTTATTGGATAGTTAGCTATTGAATATTGAATGTGAACTGAAGAAAGAGTATAAGATTATTAAAAATCCCATAGAGAGGATAACTACCCAACTCTACCAGCAGTCTGAAGCTAGGAATGTCTGCAGCCCTGACCCACGTTTTGGTTACAGACAGAGCCCTCAAGCCACAGGACCAGCTAAGTCATACCTGAATGCCAATCACAAAAAAAATTGGAGAGTATTTAGAGTTACATCACCAGGAGACAGTCACATCTAGTTGTTGCATTGATTTGCTCGAGCAAATCGATGATCAATGGAAAGACAAGAGATCACACCTAGTTGTTGCACTCACATCATTTCTTTATTTTTTCGGTCTTGCCTTTTTTGGGTTTGGTTTGGTTTCCTCTTAAATTCCATGTTTACTTGCAGTAGAGTGAACCTCCAAGAAAACTCTATCTTTTCTGGGGCCAGAGAGATAGTATCAAGAGTAGGGAGCTTGCTTGGGCTAAAGCCAACCAGGCCGCATGTGGTCAAAACCCACATGTGGTCCCCTGAGCACTGCCAGGAGTAATCCTTGAGTGCAGAGAAAGCTCTGGGCACTGCTGAGTTTGGCCCAAAGTAAAACAAGCCTATTCTGATGCTTCGAATCTGAGAATTTCAACATTAATGCAGGATTCTATTTAGCTGTACAAATCTGAGGACAAGGAAGCAAGAGTTACAAACTCATCAAAGTCAACAGGGTAACTAACACAAGAGAACAGAGGCTGGCCTACAGATAAACTGCTAATGTCTGAAACTTCCAGGCACTCAAATGGTTAAAGTAAATGCTATCTGAAACTCAAAAAGCTTTGGCAAGAAATCACATTAAAATGGAATTAAAATGCAGAATCACTCCTGTCTCCACTCTTAACACCAAATTAGTGCCCATTAATCGGCTACTATTTATTTTCAATCGCTTGTTGCTGTTAGATATTTGTACTGGCTTTTTAGTCAGGAAGACGTTAGTGAAACCTAATTGCTCAGACTATATTTAACAGTCTGCCTGGGCTATCAGATAGCTCTGGAAAGAAAACAATAGAAGGCTTAGCATGCAACCTTAGGAATGTCAGGTATGTAGTCATAAAATCTAATAATTTCTGAGCAGGGAGAGCCTTAGATGCACCGCTAATCTTCTCCATGGTCTGAAACATTAAGTACCCCCAGAGCCAACTCCTGAAAAGCTAAAACTCCTTTCCAATTGTTAAAAAAGTATTTTTCAAAAGATAAAAATCCTGACTCTCTTACAAACATCAAATGAACACATGTCAAGGATTCTGTTTTATTAATCAATTAATGAGCGAACCTGAAGGTATTTAGACTGGTTCAAAGGAGCGGCCCTAGAGCAGACACATATGCAGGCAATTAGAAACACGGAACCATTCGGGCTAATAGATGCAAGACTGGCTTCCTCCCCCATTCATTTGCATTGAATGTGGACAAAATTCTTCATATTACAACAGATCTCTTCTCCTCTTACAGAGTTATGAAATAGCTCAAGATAACAAAAGGTGCAGACCACTTATAAAATCAAAGACCCCAAATTAAGGAGCTGGATCTCGCCCAGCCTTCCATATGATACCCAGGGGTCCCTTCCTCCCTTCATCCTCCAAGGGTTTGTGCAAATTTTCCTCTCCTCCTGATGTTTTCATATCCAAATATATCTATTACACATGTTGTTTGTGCATTTTTGTGGCTGGAGTTGGTGGTGGGAATCCTCACTGGGCCTCAGTTTCCTCACTTGACAAAAAGGAAATTGTGCTGTTCACTGAGCCGGGAGACAGGGTAAGGATTTAAGCTACAACCGTGATGGAACTGCACTAGACACCCAGTCCTAGAAGTTTAATGAAGATTTTGTGCTTGGGCGGAAGTGGTGTCTTGTCTGGGAAGCATCCTTCCTGTTCGCCTGATTCTGTGGCAGTTCAGCTTTCATTGCTTTTGGATTTTTTATGGCTTTATAAACTATAGATAACTGATAGCATTGCAAGTCATTTTGTTTTTCTACAGACATCCAAATAAATTCTGTCTGATGGAGGGATAATCTGCTTCCACCCATTTAAATAGGAAAAAAAAAGTTTTACAGTCATGAGCCAATTCATTTCTTTCTTCGCACCCTGCAAAAGATTTTGCACTTGAACTTCTTCTTTTAGAGTGAATGTAAGATCTGTCAGATGTTAACTCCCTAAATACCATCAGTGCAGCCCCTTGATAAGACGAAGCTGAGTTTCTTGCCCACTGCATTAAAGGAGAATACCGCCTGGCAAAATCTCCAGGAAGGAAGAGGAAGCAAATATGTATTACAAATGGTAAGCTGGAAGTCAGGCAGGTTTTCAAAGCAGGGATTAGGATGGGCTCAGTTAGAACTGGGTAAGGATCGTGCTGCAATCATGCAACACGTATATGAATGGGACAGTAGAGAAGGATGCTGGGCGCCAAGAAGTGAGGACGTCAGAGCAAGAAATTCAAAAACTGTTCAGGGAGTCTTGGTATCTCTCTTCTAGAGAGAAGGCTCCCGGGAAATACATAAGACAAAGGGCACACTAATGTAGAGTGAGGGGCAAGTCTGTTCTCAGTGGTAGTACTGAATATAAGGTCAGGCAGTTCAGCACTCAGCACTCTTGAAGTCACTCTTCAGCCTGAGCTGAATGACAAGTCATTATATCTGGCGGTAATTAATGTCATATCTTACTCCTTAAGATGTCGTATTTACACGTCAAAATTCCATCAATAGTTCCAATCAAGTTTCCCGTGGAGGTTGTTTCTGTTAGGTCGGTCCAAAGACGGACACTTTGAAGCCACATGTGCAGTTTCATCATCACCCATAGGCCATAGGAATTCCTGGAACCCCCCAATCAGAAACTACCAGTCAACTTTGGCCCCAGCCAACCAGCCCCCACCAGGCAGAAACAGGACCCGTTTCCACATCTCTCCCCACCCCCAGGCCTCCTCAACTTCCATACAAACACTCTAAAACACAGGCACCAGCAATCTTCATTAGCCTCTCTAGAGGCTGTGAAGTCTGCCCTAAAAGGCTCTTTCCAATATCCCCCATTTCAGCTGAACAATTCTCATGGGCTCTGTTTCTTCCTTTCCAGATCCCATCTCAGACCTTTCCGTTTCAACTTCTTAGAGCATCAGAGTTTTCACTTCTTTCTGCTCACCTTTGTTTGATTCTTGGCAGGACAGTGGCTGAGTCACCATATTCACAATTTGGGGGTTCACACATGTGGATGTTGCCATACAAACACTCAGTCACAAATCAAGGTCAGCGTTAGTGCCCCCATCTTAGCCAAGAGCCAAGGACACTGAGATTAAACTGAAAGAAAGAATACGCTCCGTCCTCAATCACCAGATACTGAATCTTTAACATCGAATCCATCAATTTTCTGATTTCTTTGCTCAAGTTCCAGATCTTATTAGTAATATTAAGGGTGTAAGAAAAGTACACAGGGGTGGGGGACAGAACACTGTTCTCCTAAAACAGAAACAATGCTCTCTGAGAGATCAACCTTCCATCCAAAGCAGTTTTGTTCTGAACTACCACCTGCTCAGTCTGATGGATCTCTTGACAGAGAATCCTGCTACAGACCAGGGTGGGGGGTGGGGGAGACGTGATTTTCCTCCGCCCTCTTAAGTTTAGCAACCAAGGCCTGCAACCAAACCAACAAATTCATAGAAGAGGGATACGATATTTATTTGAAATATAGATTGGATTTTATGTGCACGAAGGCCATCACGGAAAAGTAGTAAAGTTCTCAAAGAGCAGTTAGACATATTCCACTGAATAAAGCATGATTATTGGCATTTTAAAGAGGACAAGCCAAAAGGGCACTAGGGATGCTCCTTGGCAATGAGGAAATCTTAGAGGTAGATAAATAAGGGTCGTTTGGAAAAGCTTGGTAGGCAGATAAGAGCCAGAGTCCTCTTCCCTGTATGAAAAAGCAAAAGAATCTTTGCAAGTGGAAATGTTTGTGCCCTGTACAAAGAGAAGTAAGTGCTCTGCCTTTCAGCCCAAAGAGGGAGAGCAGAGCTTTCATCTTAGGGTTTGTTGTTTCTCCATTGCCTCTAGCCTAAGCACCATCCTTAGACTACAATGACTTACTTGAGTGTGGTTTATTCTCACCCTTTCCTGAGACTTTAGAGGCACTGTCAAAAATGTCTGTTATTTTCTCAGGATACCCCCATTTCCAACTTACCAAGACTCTTATAAAGCATGAAGTTGAAGACCTTTGAGGAAAGTCAAAATCCAGAATTTTGCCTTGGAATAGAGAGATCTACTCTTTTCCTAGAGGACAAATCAGTGCGCCAATAAATATATAAGCACTTAGAGAATGGGAAAGGCAATAAACAGTAAGACAAGGAACAGGAGTCTACCAGAGACCAGCAAACTTTGGTAAGTGTTTAATACATTTCACAGCTTTTCAAAACTAGTGCTTGCATATCCTATAATCTTTTTCCTTCAACAAAACCACACCTCATTACCTTGCATATAAATTTACAACTGTCTGCCAAGATTGCTCTTATTAAAGAGCCAATGAGTATTTAATTGTAACTTTTAACCTAAGTAACTTCTGGTTCACAGAGAAAACCTGAAGTCCTGGGAGATGTATGAATAATTGTCAACTGTCGTGCATCAGTATTTCAGCAGGCTGGCAGGGTTCACAAATGTACACAATTTTCCCCCATCGCACACACTTCTCACACAACTTCTCAAGTAGCAAAAATGTAAGTCATGACTTCCATACAGGCATAAGATAAATGAACCATAGAGAGAAATTCAGCTTGTGAGTTAGAATATTGGAAAAGATTGAGACTCCTATGTTCAAAAAATACCGCAATTACATTCCATTATCATTAGATTGGACACTGAGCACCATAGCCAACACCCGTCTCTATGGAACCTGACACTGTGCTGTCTTCACTAGTCTGCCCATTCATTAACAATCTTAAAAAGGTGGTGCATAAAAATAAGAAACCAGGGGCCAGGAGCGATAGCCCAGCGGGTAGGGGCGTTTGCCTTGCACGCCGCCGGCCTGTGCCAGCCTGGGTTCAATCCCGGCATCCCATATGGTCCCCCGAGCACCGCCAGGAGTAATTCCTGAGTGCAGAGCCAGGAGTAAATCCTGAGCATCGCCGGGTGTGACCCAAAAAAGCAAAATAAATAAATAAATAAATAAGAAGAAACCAAAGCAAATAACCTGAAATTATATTTTGTAATTGTTTCAATGTTCTCTATTGCACAGAAATTAACTCTCCATTCTATGGATATTCCATTGATTAGCTCAACTTAGTATCAGTTCTAAAAATCTATAATCGTTCAACTGCACACTTTAAGACAAAAATCACTGTTAAAAAAACTTTTCAACACAAATAAATCAGCACAAATTTACATAAAGCAGATGGAATGCTGGTTTACTGAATCAATAAACCCTGTGTATGTTTAAGAATATATGCAAGCAAAATAAAATTTTGTGTCTGTTGTACTTGAACTGTTAACTCAGAGAATACATAACTATTTTATTAACCAAAAGCAATAAACAATTTATATGTAAATTTCAAGAATGAAAATACTGAATAATAAAGATGCCCAGGCTCAGAATTGGAAAGTAGAAAAGTTTATTGGAAAGCAGAAGAGAAAGGAAGAGGAGCTCCCCTTACAGGGGAGGATATTTTTCCTATATAGGACTAAGTTAAAAGTAGTTTTGTGTTAGCCTTTTTAAAAGCCTTTTTTGCCTTTCTTATCAGTCAACAAGTATCACAACGGATTTGGGGAAATCTACAGGGTGGTCTGGCTGGTTTGTCTTTTTGGATCTTCTGCCCTCTGGGATTGTTCATTATCTAAGTCCTGTGACTCCTAGTTCTTGGACAGAATAATATAGTATTGGGGAACTCCTGGAATGTTAAAAATAGGGTTATAGGGTGAGACGTGGTAGGTTGAGGGGGAAAATGGAAACAGTGGGCTCCTCTCTGACTGGCCAGGGGGAAACTGAGGCTTCCTCTTTGAGTACCACATCATCTCTCAGCACTACTAGGAGTAAATCCTGAGCACAAAGCCAGGAATAGCCCCCAAACATGGTTACTTTTGGCTCAACTAGAAACAAACAGGGGAAAAAAATCTCCTTGCAAAAATTTGTGTTGGAATTTAAAAAGGTGAGGTCAAGATTTATTAACATTTGCATTTTTGACGTAAGGTTGGTCTTTTTTAATGTCTTGATTGGGATCATGAAAGAATAACGATATGACTCCAGGATGCAAGAAGCACCAAGATGAAGGGGAAAGGTAAGGAGAAGAGGGTCAAGGGATCTATGTATGTTTTTTTAAGGAAGTTCTTGAGATGATCAACCAAATCACATACTTGGGCAAGCGACTCCTCAAAGAACTGGGGCAGACTAGTGAAGACAGAGGAACAGCACAGTGTCAGGTGGTGGCTATGGTGCTCAGTGTCCAATCTAATGATAATGGAATGTAATTGAGATATTTCTGAACATAGGGAGTCTCAATCTTTTCCAATATTCTAACTCACAAGCTGAATTTCTCTCTATGGTTCATTTATCTTATGCCTGCATAAATGTCATGACTTTACCTTTTTTAAGATGATGAATGACTTTAATGTTAGATACTAATGTTGTATCTAATTCTATTGCTGTCACTAATACACAGATGCCATATCTAATTCCATAGCATTATATGTAATTCTAGGTAACCTTGCAGTTGGAATTACCATCACTATTCATGCAAAATGCATAGAAATATGTGGGGCGCATCCCTAGGCACCTTAAATCTAGCAGGTGCTCACATACAGGTTTACTTTTTTAGAAACTCCCTGATTGAGGGTGAAAACCTTCTATTGTTCTACATCCCACCTCTTTTGTGCCTTTGAGCCAAAATATTACATTTTAAGTCTAAGAGCCTCTGTAACATGGCTCAGCCTTTCGGTGCCAGAAGCCCCTTTAGCAATCTGAAGAACTTGCTTTATGTGTTACAGACTCTGGTTGAATTCCCAGGACCACATGATCCCCTGAGACCTGCCAG
>JAJIBD010021825.1:0-15514 GCA_021461705.1 Cryptotis parvus
TGATTTACAGACAAAGATAGGACTAATTCCTGAGTACTACTGGGTATGTTACCAAGAAAGACTAACCTTGATGTCGGTAGGCTAAGATATGGCAAAGCCATAGATCTAGTCTCTAACACAGGCGTGCTGTTGGTTTCTTACAGGAGTAGTAATAAAAGAAGTCACAAGAAATAGTTTTCTGCTTTAAATTTAGGGTCACACGGGTAGTAATCAGGGCCCACTGCTGGCTCTGGCCTTAGAGATCAGTCCTTGGGAGAACACATTTGATGTTAGGACTAGACAGGGTGTGCTTACACAAGGCAAGTGACCTAGGACTATACCATATATACTGGCCCAGAAACAATTATTGTTGGAGTGAGTTCCTCCTGCAATCAATGATCAAGACCAGCTTAGACAGGTGAGTTGGGCTGAAAACCCGAACCAGAGTTCCTATACCATAGTGCAGTTGGTAAGAATAGACTAATTCTGTTATGACATGATGAGCAATTAATGAACAGCACCGGGCAGCACTCATTCAATAGTTTTTAATCTATTTAGGAGCCAATGTTCTTTGAAAATATTATATCTTTCTTTCCTTTAAATGCTATTCTTGGAACTCACTTAAAATATTTGCCAACTAACAAGAACTAGGCAGGAAAATGTACATTACAGCCTCATCCGTTTTTCTCAATTTTGTGATATATTTTCCAAAGTGCCTCCGCACACAAATACCCTAGCGCACTGTCATTTCCCATAATGCCACTGGCCTGCAACATTTGTCTTTCATTACCAGCTCACCAGGTCTGTATTTCTCGGGCTGAGTTAATTTGAATCTCTGTCTCGGCTGAAATTTCTAGTTTCTGTGTTACCTCCTCTGCTGTCTTTTTCATTATTTACTCAACACTTACAACAATGGGAATACCATCGCTTCCCGCGAGACTATGAGTGCTCGTCAGACGATAAAACAACATATTTCTGGCTTCTTCATCTATTCTTTTACATTTGGCTGTGTATTACATCACTCCATGAGTTGGAGTTCTCTCAACCTCAGGTTCCTGTTAATGTGCAAAAGCCATGCACTTGCAATTCTTGTGTACTCCCATAACCATCTGCTGCCTCCACCATTCCTAAAAAGTGGCAACCGACATGGTAGCCATAGGTCCGCTCTCCTTTCCTCATATATCAGGCTATTAGGAGGAAAGCAGACATGCGTCACAGGAGGAAGAGTATGAATGGACAGAAGTCAGCGTAAAATAGGTGGAGAAAGCACCGTTAAGAATGCACCACACCACTTTTACTTTCTCCATTTCCTTAAGTAATATCACTTTTAAATGTTTGTTTTATTTGATGCACCATGGTTGCATTAGAGGTAACCCGTCTGAAGGTTCAGACAAAGGAACATGAGGCCTAACTGAGCGGTTCTCTTCAAGCCAATAGCCATACAGTCTCTGCCTCGCCTCAGTCCCACCTGCCTCATTCACCTCCCCTGTGCTAAGATTCCTAATAAAGACCAATTTTGGAGGGGCATTTATTATATTCCTACTTTTCAAATTAATTTTTGGTTTTGGGGAGGGAAATGGCACAACCAGTGATGCTCAGGGGTTACACACTCCTGGCTGTAATACAGAATTCCGGCTGGCAAGTGCTCAGGAGGCGCCAGGATCAAACCCAAGTCAACTATCTTCAAACAAACACCCTACTGCTGTACTATCACCCCATTCTCTCAAATCATTTAAGTCACTGTCTTCCCATTCATCGATTTGCTCTGGGCACTAGTAACATCTACATTAAGGTCACCTGTCTCAAGCAGAATTTACCAGCCCAAAGGGCATCTGCTTGCTCCCTTTCAGAGACAGGGAGAGCCAAAATATTCTTCCAGGTTATGGAACTGAGGTCCATAACTGTTACTAGTTTTGGCATAACAAATCAGAATTAAACACGGGTGAGAAAGAAGCTTGCCAGGCTCTGCCGATCATGGTATAGTCTCAGTAGAAAGCTCTCATCTCGAGCATTTCATTGGAAGATTACAAGATCTGATCTTAGAAATACTCCGCAACCCTAAAGTAAGAAGAAGTAGATTTAAATTCTGTGTATATTTTTTTATTCCTTTTAATCTTGTTTTGATGGTGAAGGTTATCTGTGAAAATAAATGGAATATATTAGAAGATGGGCTGGAGCAGATGAAATTTGTTGATTTCTGTGTAGTCCCTTATAAAGAGTTCTTGTGTTTGAATGAGCCTATTTTCCCAGGCTGGATTTAAATCACTGGAGTTTTCTAATGAAGAAACATTTTTTAAGTTGCACAATCAGACTCCACCACTAGGTACTATCCGACAAACAGATTTCTTTTGGCCTCAAAGGGACATTTTCTACTGCAGAAGAAGCAAAGTTCTGTTTTATTTTCCCTGAAGGGTCCTTGGAATATGGGCAGAGAATAGTTTCAGGAAAATGATTGTCTCTGTCTGTATTTCTCCCTCTCTCTGTGCCCGGGAGGGATGGAATATAGGAGAGAAAAGGAATGAAATCATGATACAACAAGGGATCCTGGGGAAGGAAGAAATGAAACCCCCAACTATCAATAAGTCTGGAGAGGCTTAAATTCACAGGCAACGAGAGGAGATCAAAGTATTCTATGGCCTTTATTCACTGTCAGATTTATGTGCCATATATGTGTCAAATTACTTTACAGTCTCTCACTTGGAACTCAATGAAAGATCAAAAATGAGAAAAAACATTGTTTTATCAATTTATTCTGTGTGATACTTTCTGGAGTCCCAAAATTAGTTCACCTCACTACTATGTATAGTTATCCTTACTTCCCACAACAAAGAGGAAGAATGAAACTTACAAATATGAGAATTTTAAAAAATGCAACATAGGGGAACAATGAATGATTCAAAGTCATCAGAAGATTTTACTTTGAAACAACTACAGGCTAACATGGAAGTGGGAGAGGGGAGGTGGAATCGACCTTAGAACACTGGTGAAGGGAGTAGGGAGCGTGGGGATGGGTCAGATGTCGAATGATGGACAGTATATTTGACAGTAAACATGGAAGTATAATTAGCAACAGTATTTGTGATCCCAAACCTCTATTAAAAATCTTCCAAATATACATATTTCATATAAACATTAGGATGGGGCTAAAGTAATAGCATGAGTGGGTAAGGTTGGTTGCTTGTACTTGGCTGAGCTAGGTTCAATCCCAGTACAGTCCTCCAAGCCCACTACCAGAAGCCCTGAACACTACCAGGTGTGATGTTACAGAACAGGAAAAAGGAAGAAAGGAAAATAAAGACAGAAGGAAGAAAGACAATGGAGTCAAGTACTTATTTCTGAAAAGCCAGCTTCATCGAGGTTGCACCCGACCCCCACGGTCTGCTTCCAGCCCTGTAGAATGTAGCATGTTAGAAAATCCACTTCCTCTCAGAATTGAAGGAGCTTTCTGTTCCACCTGGTGCCTGCGCCCAAGCTTTCGTTAAAAAGACAATATTGCTCCTTCTACACTGTCATACTCGCGCTGTGATCGTCCTACATCGATGGTTGTCAGCGGGTAGGGTCTGAAGTTTGTGTACTAAGTCAGGTGGTTCTCAGCTTGTGTCTCCATTCCAAAGTTGTCTAAGGGGGACCTACCTACAGTCACAGGAGGAACTCACCTGCCCCAGGGCCTTGCACTGGTCACTGCTCAGTTATGTTCTTCCCAAATGTTTGTTCTTAGAATCTCATAAATTTCTCTTACCTTCTCAGCAAGGGCCAAAGTATTACCACATCCTGTTTACACAACCTATTCACCACAACCCACACACCTCATGCCCTTTCTCTCTTACCCTGCTCCTCTGTTTTGTCATTACTGGGGAAGGGGCTAACTTAAACCTTTGTTTATTTGTTTTGCTTGTTTTAGGGCCACGCCTTGGTAGGCAGGTGCCTACTCCTGGATCTATGCTTGCTCTTAGCGATGCTCTAGGGAACACACAAGTTCCAGGTACTAGTCACATATAAGCAAGCTCATGCGGCCCTGTGTTACCTCTCTACGCCTGTTTTGTATTAAAGTAGCACCCCTTCACTTCTAACAGAATGCATAATTTTCTTATTGTCAGGATACTGAGGGAACTTTGTTCAAGTACTCATTCCCAGCTCTAGAACAAAGCCTGATCCAAGGGGTTCAATATAGCAAAATAAATGGAGAAACTGAAGCATAAAACAAAGTAGAAATTCTAAACTTAAGTCATAGAGATTAAGAAAAAGCAGAGAGAGGAAACTTCTCACTCTGTAATCCCAAATCAGCAGAGTTGAAAACAAAGGCTGTAATAACAAAATGACCCAGAAAGAAAGCAGGGAAGAATTAGGGCTGCTAAGCAGCCAATAAAAACAAGGAGAGGGGAGGAAGGCACGCAACTCACACCCTATATCGAAGGTCTAAGAAGATTGCAAAAAGGAAGATGGCCTCTTTCAGCAAAACAAGATCAGGACTTAAAACTACTCAATTCTTTGAGCTGTAACAACTTGAGCATCATTGCTATCATCTCGCTTCCCCAGTTACTTTGAAAATATCCTTGAGTAGTTATTTTAATCCCTATAATCACTGGACTGAAATATGGAATTTTGAAGTATTGCCACATTAGGTGTAAGCGGAATGACATTTAATGCCTATTATACCGCTTCCTTTTCTAAGGATTTATAATTAAAATATTCACAGTATGGTTACACCATGAAATAAAGTAGTGATAAAATTAGGGGGAAAATAAAATCATTTTGTTACCTCATTTCTAAAAATGAAACACTATCACTATTATTCTAAAGGTTTCTGATAATGCACTTCAAAGTTTCACTGGGAGGCAGGGGAAGGAAAACCAAGGATGATCAGGAAGGCGGGGAGTTAGGATCACAGGCACTGGATATGTAACTGCATGGCCCAGCATGTTACAGAACGACATGTCTCAGCATCTTCACCCACACCCAGATGTACAGGCAGCTTGAGGGCTTGAGCGCACCACCAGTGAAGCAGAAGAACAGGGACTGAATCATGAAAATTGCTCAACAATCTCCCCTCGCCACTCCTTAGGTCACTCTCAGCATGGATTTTCATAAACATAATGCTTATTTAGAAAATGACTAGCTTGGAAAAATAAAATTATAAGTTAGCTTTAAACAAAATCATACTTCAGAGCGTCACGTCACAGTATGAGACACCTAATAAAGGTTTTTCAAGAAGAACTTTCTAATCTTGCCACATCTAATGCTAAGGATATAAGCTTTCACATCAGCTGGATGAGAGACGGGGTAGGCAAATCCATAACACTGCGTGGTCTTACAGATCTTCCCGCATGTCCAATGTTCACCTTCAATGATTCCCTTTGCACTACTTTAGCTGTAAATTTTTTCTTTCTTTTAATTCCATCAACAACTTTGCTACTTTAAAGCTCTTCGAAGGATTTTCCTGATAGATCTGGAAGCCCGAGGTCCAGCACCTTAGACCCCTTGGCCATCTGACATCGGGCCGCCACCCCAGCAGAGCCGCACAACAAGCCAGTGGCCCCACTCCATCGGGCCGCCATTTTTCACATCCAGACTTCCCCTCTTGTCAGAACTCCACCCAGCGACAGCCCTATCACAGCCTGAATCATCGACACCCACCCTGCAGCAGTTTTTTTTTCAATCCGGCCCGGGTATGCTGATCCAGAGACTTACACCCATGGGGCAGAGCTGCTACTTACTCTCCCTGTGCCCAGCCGCTCACGAGGCACCCAGGAGGATGGCAGGTTCTAGCCCTGGCCCGCCACCCCAGCAGAGCCTCACAACAAACCAGATGACCCCCCCACTCCATCAGGCCGCCATTTTCCACATCCAGACTTCCCTCTTGTCAGAACTCCACCCAGCGACAGCCTATCACAGCCTGTCTTGCGCGGCCGCTAGCAGCCTCGCGGTTCATCTATTAATGCTATATTTAGAGGTGACTACAAGGGTATGACCACCTGCACGGCAAGCCTGGCAAGCTACCCATATTGTACCAGTAACAATTATATTAGTTCATTCCCATGACCTAATATAATGGTTTGAAGCTCTTTATGTTCCTGGAGCAAGCAGTGCCCTTAGGCTCTACTAGCATGAGACAGGACATATGGAGATATTACTGGTGCCCGCTCAAGCAAATAGATGATCAGCGGGAGGATAGTGATAGTGATAGTGATATATCTGGAAAAAATCCGATTCTCAACATAATGTGCAAGACCTGTATCAATCTGCAGCGTCCATCAGCCTTCTCTTCTGTTCCATCAGTAAGAGAGAGTTCTCACCAGTGGACGTATCTATCTTATCTATAATATAGAATTATAATATCGTAATACCCAAAATTATCTTGTTATAATACCTAGCGCTGTGCTCATTTGCCAAGGCATCAAAAATCAGATGGGCTGGACATGTAATGCGATTTAGGCGACCACTGGACTAGAACCATTACTGACTGGATCCCATAGGATGTCAAAAGATCACATGGCCACCCACCTACAAGATGGTCAGACTTCTTGAGTCAAGACCCTGAAGACGGTTTGAGGCTACTTCACATTCCACAAGCAACCAAGCCGGCGGCGCTACACTGGCATATGATGGGATCAAATGGAAATGTTGGTGACACCCACTCGAGCAAATCGATGAATAACAGGATGCCAAGTGATCAAGTGGTAATACAAAATATTGAATATCTATGTACTGAAGCAAAATACATACATCCATGAATAAAATATGATAATGTTCAATTTTAGTTCATAGAGTCACTAAAGTAAGTACATCAGTAGTTCAGTAAAGGTTCTTTAAATGCTACTTACTAAGTGGTACAAGGTAAGTTATTGAATAAAGATGCAAAGAAAATTATTGTGTGCATAAATTGTACCTGTAATTCAAACTTTCCACCATGAATTAACTTGACATATGGCATTGTGTAGGTGCAGGTAGATGAAGTATTGATTTCTCTGCACTCTGGTTAAAACCACACTATGGCATGAACTAGGCGCATGTACTACATTACAAAGTTCCAATATTAATTAAAGAGATCTACTTCCTTTCACTGCCCAGCTCCCTAAGGACATAGCTGGTGACTTCGTGGAGCCAAGCAGAATGGTCTTTCCTCTGCATTCTCAAATGCTTGAGGATGTCCTGAGCTTGTCCCATTCGTGACATTCGCAGCAAGAAAAGACCAATGATGAGGCGCTCCACGCTGATGGAAGGGGCCAGTTATTCATTCAGCTCCATGTTTAAGAGAACACGACAGGTACCTCGCCATCAAATTCTATCTGTTTTGCCTCCCACTAATTTGTGCGGAGCAGTAATCATTTGTTTCATTTTATGCTTACCTAAGAAGTGATCCTAGGACGACACCCTTTTTCAACCATAAGGAGCCAGTGGGCTTTGAAAAATCCATCTATATTAACCCTTGATCACAGGTACAAACATGCCTTCTTAACTGCCTGATAGCTAAACAAAGGAAACAGTAAGCCCACGAGGATGGAAATATCCATTGCAATTTTCTGCTCTGTGATGGACTTGGCGATTACATGAAGTCAGAAAGGGAGAGACAGACACCGAATGGTATCTCATCCTCTCCAGGATCTAAAGAAATGTAGTGGGAGAACAATAAATGCCCAAGCGCAATAGGGGTGAAGGACAAGAGAACTGCTCTCCTCTAGGAAGCACCACATGGGGCAGGGTGGCCAGGGTGCACACTACCACGCGGTAAAGGTCACTCGGAAGGGGGAGGAAGTCTGCATGAACCCCTGTCGACATCTGCTCTGCAAAACATAGTGCCACAAGGCAATAAGAGGTGTCCTTGGAGGCAAAGCTGAGTAAGGCTGGGAGGGAATTACGGAACAGTGGTGAGCCAAGGTGGACACCAGTGAAGGGCCTGGTGTAGAACACTGTATGGCGGAAACCCAATCATGAGAATTCTGTAAATCATAATGACCCAATAAAAATAAGTCAGATCAGCATGGACATGGACTTCCCTTAGCGTCCTAGAAACCAGCAGAAACCAGCACCCAGCCTAGACTGAAGAACCAGCACTGTGAGGTAGATTTGAGAATATGGTGGGGAAGAGACAAGGCATGACAGAAAAAGCCACTGGAAGAAAGCAGACCCATGAAAAGCCCATCCTATTTAAATATACTTCTTTCTTACATGACACTCTGCTTCAGAAAAAGGAAATATACAGGTAATATTTTGTATTGTTGACATGATCTGGGAAATATGGCCTCAATTTTTCATAAAAATCAGTGTGGTCTGACCTCAACATACTTTTGTAAGATTCTGAGGCTGGACCGGATTCTAACTTGTCGGAGCCGCGCCTATAGGAATCATTCTGTCAATGCGCACTCTCTTAGGAAGGAACTGGAGAGGCAAGCCTAGGATCCATTCAAGCTACTCTGAGCTATTCGAAGTCTTTACAAAGGAGCTTCAGAGGGTCTCCACTTTGTATTAAAGCTCTGCGACAACAATTATAGCTTCAGATTTAAGTGTTTCAAGTGTCTAGCTTTGTTTGACTTTTTTGTTTTGTTTGACTTTGTTGCAACTAAAATCCATCAAGAGGAATTCTTTTTTTCCCAAGATAGCTGTTCATCTCAGTTGAATGTAAGGTAAGGAAAGTCAGAACAGGATGTTATAGAACCTGTTGTAAAGTACCCATATCTCTTGGAAGCCAAACGCACAGGGAAAAGAGAGCCAGATACTGGGCAATGGTTATCGATCCCAATGAGTGTCAGGGGGATGCTAGTTTTCAAATATTGGGCCTAATCCAAGAAAGCCAGTTCTTACTGGAAGCGATGGTGTGACCATTAGCAAGCTTCCCCCAACCACTTCTAGCAACGCAAAAATAAGTGGTATGTGATCTTGTTTTGAAAATATGGTGAAGGCTGTTACTACAAGGGTCTGTAATAGGAATTAGAGCAATAGTTCCTGCCACATTCAGACTAAAGCAATAGCAGGGAGTGGTCACCTTGCATGCTTCCACCTAGATTCAATCTCCAGTACCCGCAGGGTCACCACAGAAACACCAGTAGGGATCCTAGAGTTCAGTGCAGATCACTAACTACGTGACCTCACAAAGTTAAATTAGGTGCTCCCAATACATATTCCAACTGTAGATACATCCACCAGCTATTGATTTATTTACTATAAATTCCACATAAAAGGAAGAGAAGAGAGCTGAGATGAAGGAGTAGAAGAGGTAGGCAGAGAAGCATAATAAGACAAGAGGAAAGGCTTGGGAGAACAAGCATATAGCAATATACCTGTGGAATATAAAACACAGAGAACACACATTATACAGAAACAATTACCTGTAGATGCTTGTTGGAGGACAGGTTTAGCTATTCTGGGAGTTTTGTTGTTTTGCCCACTCCCAGCTTAATCTTACTTAAGCCAAGGTTCATTCTAATGAGACCTCTCTTCTATGTAAACACTGCTAGAGGGTGTGGCAGTTACAGAAGTCACCTTGATTGAATAACTTCTGACTTATACATCTACTAAGACTTCTATGTTTTCTAGATTGGGCACAGCTCCTCTTTATACCCACTGCACCCAGCGTGGGACAGTTAGGAATTTACCAGGAGACTACCACCCTGGCTACGCTGAGACTATGGGAAGACTATAGGAAGGATCATACTAGTTTGCTCTAAGCAGGCGAGTGTGACCCTTTCAGTACATGAGAACAAGATACTCAGAATCACCCTGGTGCAGATAATAATGAAGGACCTTGTAGGTACCATCTAGATTACATGAAGCTCATGAAGTTAAGATGTATTACTTTATATCAGCCCTCTCTCTCTCCAGTGTTTTACGAAGAGATAATCTTGGTAGAAAGGATTAGACCTTGGCATAATCTTTGTTTATACCTGCAATAGGGTGTGGCACTACACTCTGTTTAGAGTTCTTTGTTGACATGACCCTCCCGATTGGATTACTTTGGTGTATATAAGGGGCTGACTTGAGGCCCCTTCACCTTCACCTTTTGGACTTTTGGCCTTTTGGGCCTTTTAGCTTTTTGGCTCCTCAGCCTTACTTTGGCTTTTGCTTTTTGCTCTTTGGCCTTTTGCTCCTTCTTCTGGGTAGGACTCAGCTCGGGTGAGATCCTCTCTCTTTGGTGGGAGACTTAGGCTCTTTTGTATGGTCTAAGTTCGGACCAGAGCTAGAGTTTGTTCATTATATTGGAGTGCTGTGGAAGAGCTTTTGTACTAATAAAAGCCTTTTGGAACTGCACCGGACTCGTGAGTTTTCATCTGTTCTCCCAGCGTCCTTGGAGGTAGAAGAGAACCTCTGTCCTGACACTGTCGGGGACCCCAGCGGAGTTCCCGACAGATGCCAGACACAGGAAAACATGAAAAAAATGGGAGAAACTAGTTCCAAAGATTGTGCAGATATTTTTAACCTAACTAAACCCAGGTGTCAGTAAACTAAAAGTGTTCATTGCTATTGAATCCATGAGGAGAGAATCAATAGCAAGTTTCAGTGTTCATAAAGTTTCACCCAAAGCATTTTTAAAATTCTCTAAGATTTCTTTAAGACTCCTCAGGAAAACTTTTGACCCAACAATGAAATATGTGAATATTGGCTATTATCAATGAGCACTGAGCAATTCTATGAAGTAGAAGTATAGAAAATAGGTAGCAAGTCAGCATATAAAGTTTCATTAAGGCAACATGATCTGCATGTACACAGGTGAGTGAACTCCAGGGTAACAGACTTCTCTCCTCTGGAAGATACACAGGGCTGAGAATAGCAATATCATTTGAATTTTCCATTCTAAACACAACAGTGAATGAAAGTAAAAGCCCTAGATGTGTAAAACAAATGTGAAAGTCAATAACAGATGAACAGGACCATAATAGAACAAACTGAATGGAATAAAATAAACAATAGATGGAAAGAAGTGATCACAGAAAATAAAACTGATGTTCTCTTAGTTACATTATCTACTTCACTATCACTATCACTATCTTCCCGTTAATCATCTATTTGCTTAGGCGGGCACCAGTAATATCTCCATATGTCCCGTCTCATGCTAGTAGAGCCCAAAGGCATCCGCCCGCTCCAGGAACATAAAGAGCCTCAAACAATTATATTAGGTCACGGGAATGACCTAATATAATTGTTACTGTATTCCTGGCATATCAAATACTACGAGCACGCTTGCCAGGCTTGCCGTCGCAAGGGTGGCATACTGTTGTAGTCACCTCTAAATAAAGCATTTATTGATAAACCACGCGGCCGCTGAGTGGCCGCTGAGGCCGGGCTGTGATAGTTCTGGTCTGCTGGGTGGAGTTGTGAAGAGAGGGAAGTCCGGATGTGGAAAATGGCGGGCCCCATGGAGTGGGGGAGGGTGGTCTGGCTTGTTGTGAGGCTCTGCTGGGATGGCAGGCAGGGCTGGAACCCGCCATGCCTTCGGGCGCCTCACGAGCAGCTGGGCACAGGGAGAACATTATCTACTTATGCACATTTAAAATCAGTTGATGATAAAGCTATATATCTGAAATCCAGATAAAACAGATTGGGTAGAGAATAGATTTGAACTAGTTATCTTAAGAACTTGGGCATTAATGAAGAAATGCAAAAATCAAAACTCAATCCTATGACAACTTTCATTGTTTTATTGTTACCAATGAAAGAATTGTAATATATATTAAAGTAGTAAGTCAGAAGAGAATAAAAACTACTATATATGCATATATCAGACAATAAATACATATATATAGTATATGTATATATACATATATATGTATTTATCCCGATGGAGCCTCGGAGGAGGCCAGAGAAACTCCACACCTTGCTGGCAGCGATCTGTGTCACAATCCACACTCTGCAGCTGGTAAAGATCTTCCCCCAGCATATTAATCCACTCTCCAGCCCACAGATTAATCCAGTCTCCAGCCCAGCTTGTCAGAAACCAGCCTACAAGGACCCACCCTGCAGAGACCCGCCCCTTCAGAGGGGGAGAGTATTCCAAACCCAGGAATGCTTGAGCCTCAGACACAGGTACACCCGGCAGAGCAGAAACCAGCTTTCCCCGTTGAACCCCCTGCACTCCCATGGACCACGAGAGCAACTCCGGACCTGAGTCCACCATCCCGATGGAGCCTCGGAGGAGGCCAGAGAAACTCCCACACCTTGCTGGCAGCGATCTGTGTCACAATCCACACTCTGCAGCTGGTAAGATCTTCCCCAGCATATTAATCCACTCTCCAGCCCACAGATTAATCCAGTCTCCAGCCCAGCTTGTCAGAAACCCAGCCTACAAGGACCCACCCTGCAGAGACCCGCCCTTCAGAGAGAGTATTTCAAACCCAGGAATGCTTGAGCCTCAGACACAGGTACACCCGGCAGAGCAGAAACCAGCTTTCCCGTGCTGTGCCGCCACTGCGCGGCCGCGATTTACCTCAAACTACCACAAATATTCTACCCACCCCTCTGAGAGAGCCCCACAAAGCAATGAGAATATAGTGCCCGCATGGCAGAGCCTGGCAAGCTGTCCGATGCGTGTTCGATATGCCAAACCCAGTAACAAAAATGTTTATTTTCCTGACCCCGAAAGAGCCCTTATCACGGCAGCAGTAAGAAAGGCAAACAAGCAGTGCCTGATAAAATTTCACGGCTGTCCTAGGCTGCCAAAACGAAGAAGGACTAAAATGACTGCTCTGTACTTTCAATGCACGTACACTGGCAACGGAAGCATATATTGAGGGATCTGATGCTGCAAGCAAGAAAGATCAAGTACGACATCATTGGTCTGACTGAGACGAGGAGGCGTCAGTCGCATCATGCTGTATTTGACACCGGAGAAGAATTGTTCCTTGGAACATGTGATGAAAGAGGCGTCGGTGGCATTGGTGTCCTTGTCAACCACGAACATGGCTGTCAACATTGATTCATTTGAATGCCTAACAAACCGAATAGGACGATTACACTTGAGGAGATGTGGCCCACTGCCAGCAATTTCTATCTTCATTGTCTATGCACCAACATCCACATACAAAGAAGATGAAATTGAGAAATTCTACATGGAATTGGAGGAGTTCTATAAAAAAAGATCACACCTTCTACAAGATCATAGTCGGTGATTTTAATGCCAAGATAGGACCGAGAAGATTGGCTGAAGAACTCCACATCGGGACCCATGGCCTAGAATGGAACGAACAGGGGTGAGAGACTATCTGAGTTCATCATGTCCACCAAGACTATTCATGGGAACTCACAGTTTCAGAAGGCTGAAGCGAAACGTTGGACATGGGAATCTCCTGGTGGACAGTTCCACAATGAAATCGACCACATCATCTTCAATCGACGGTTTTGTCTGACCGATGTTGCTGTCGTCCCCAAATTCCAGACAGGATCGGACCACCGTCTCCTTCGTGCAAAATTCTACTTCCCGCATGGGGAGAAAGGCTGCAAAGTTTAAGAAGAGAACTCCCAGAACGACCACCAACTGGGAACTCTTTTGCACCATTGCGGCAACATGGGAAGATACCATCATTGATGACATCGATGAAGAATACAACCGACTGGTTCAGCACCTCCATGATTGTGCGAAGAATGCCGAGAGAGAGAGAAACACAAAAAGGACGCTTGTCTTCAGAAACTCTCGAGCTCATTCGCCAACGTGGCAAGGCGCGAGCCTCAGGAGACCAAATGCTAACGTCCAAGCTTGCTAAACAGTGCAGAGAAGCGATAAAAGCAGACCTCAAAGACAGAAGAGCAGAAATACTGGAAGATGCAGCAGAAGCCGGGAAAAGTATTCGCACTGCCCGCCTGTCCTTCGCCAACTATAAGACCAAGATGACTGCCCTCCGGCGCCCTGATGGATCTATCACATCTTCCAGAAAGGCAATGGAGAAGATTATCCAGGACTTCTACTCAAATCTTTTGATAGCCACATCCACCTGCCCACATACCAAATTCCACAGGATGGATACGTCATTCCCAACGTTCTCCCTTCTGAAATAAGACATGCCATCTCATCGGTAAAGAAGGGAACAGCACCAGGCCCAGACAAAGTCAGACCCGAACATCTGAAGAATCTGCCATCGGTGCTCATCAATACACTAGCTCGGCTCTTCACACGCTACCTGTCCGAATGCAAGGTGCCCTCCCCAATGGAAAACCAGCAGGACAGTACTACTGTTCAAGAAGGGAGACATTCATGACATCGGCAACTATCGCCCCATCTGCCTGTTGTCTGTCATCTACAAGCTGTTTACAACGAGTCATCCTGAACAGGATTAGCAGAACACTAGATGAAGGTCAACCATGCGAGCAAAGCAGGTTTCCGGAAAGGATTCAGCACAATCGACCATATCCACACAGTAACCAAGCTCATTGAGGTTTGTAGGGAGTACAAGATGCCGCTCTGTCTCACGTTCATTGATTTACAGAAAGCCTTTGATTCTGTGGAAACTGAAGCAGTCATCGAAGCCCCTAGTCAAACAGGGTGTTCAAACCCAATACATCAAGATCCTTCGTGAGCTATATTATGGATTCACCACCAGGATCTCACCATTCTACAAAGAAGTGATCATTGATGTCAAAAGAGGGGGTTCGACAGGGTGATACCATTTCACCAAAACTCTTCAGTGCCACCCTCGAGAACATCATGAGACAATTAGAATGGGAAGGAATGGGAGTGAAGATAGATGGTCGGCAACTACACCACCCTGCTTCGCTGATGACATCGTTCTAATAACACCAAACATTAGCCAAGCGGCACAAATGCTGGCTGACTTTGACCGAGAATGTGGAAAGGTAGGTCTACAGCTGAATCTGAAGAAAACTATGTTCATGAGAAATGAACTAGTTCCAGAGGCCCCATTCTCTCTCAATGGAACAAACATCTCTGAATGCAGCAGTTATGTGTACCTAGGTCGAGAAGTCAACATGATGAATGACCTAAAACCTGAGCTGCGGAGGAGGAAGAGAGCGGCATGGAATGCCTTCAAAGGCATCGAAGAAATAGCTAAAAAAGGACAAAGAACCTCCGGCTCCGGGCACATCTCTTCGACTCCACCGTTCTCCCTGCATTAACATACGCCTCAGAGACCTGGGCCCTACGAAAGCAGGATGAGAATGCTATCCGGGTCTCCCAGAGAGGCATCGAAAGAGCTATGCTTGGAATATCACGCCTCACTCAAGTGAGAGAAGGAATCCGGAGTTCTGACCTCCGTCGCTATTCCAGAATCAGGGACGCTGTCTCGTTTGCCAAGGCATCGAAAATCAGATGGGCTGGACATGTAATGCGATTTGGAGACAACCGCTGGACTAGAGCCGTTACCGACTGGATCCCACGGGATGTCAAAAGATCACGTGGCCGCCCCACCTACAAGATGGTCAGACTTCCTTGTTAAGACCCTGAAGGAACGGTTTGAGGCTCTTCATATTCCTGAATCAACCAGATGCCATTGGGCTACATTGGCACGTGATAGGGTCCAATGGAAATGTTACTGGCGCCCGCTCGAGCAAATCGATGAAGTAACGGGATTCAAGTGATCAAGTGATAAAAAGCAAG
>JAJIBD010021826.1:0-102263 GCA_021461705.1 Cryptotis parvus
AGATTAATCCAGTCTCCAGCCCAGCTTGTCAGAAACCCAGCCTACAAGGACCCCCCTGCAGAGACCCGCCCCTTCAGAGGGAGAGTATTTCAAACCCAGGAATGCTTGAGCCTCAGACACAGGTACACCCGGCAGAGCAGAAACCAGCTTTCCCCGTTGAACCCCCCCTGCACTCCATGGACCACGAGAGCAACTTCGGACCTGAGTCCACCATCCCGATGGAGCCTCGGAGGAGGCCAGAGAAACTCCCACACCTTGCTGGCAGCGATCTGTGTCACAATCCACACTCTGCAGCTGGTAAAGATCTCCCCCCAGCATATTAATCCACACTCCAGCCCACAGATTAATCCAGTCTCCAGCCCAGCTTGTCAGAAACCCAGCCTACAAGGACCCGCCCTGCAGAGACCCGCCCTTCAGAGGAGAGTATTTCAAACCCAGGAATGCTTGAGCCTCCAGACACAGGTACACCCGGCAGAGCAGAAACCAGCTTTCCCCGTTGGCGGGCGCTGCCGCTCGCGCATTACCTCCAAACTACCACAAATATTCTACCCACCCCTCTGAGAGAGCCCCACAAAGCAATGAGAATATAGTGCCCGCATGGCAGAGCCTGGCAAGCTGTCCGATGCGTGTTCGATATGCCAAACCCAGTAACAAAAATGTTTATTTTCCTGACCCGAAAGAGCCCCTTAATACGGCAGCAGTAAGAAAGGAAAACAAGCAGTGCCTGATAAAATTTCACGGCTGTCCTAGGCTGCCAAAACGAAGAAGGACTAAAATGACTGTCTGTACTTTCAATGCACGTACACTGGCAACGGAAGCATATATTGAGGATCTGATGCTGCAAGCAAGAAAGATCAAGTACGACATCATTGGTCTGACTGAGACGAGGAGGCGTCAGTCGCATCATGCTGTATTTGACACGGAGAAGAATTGTTCCTTGGAACATGTGATGAAAGAGGCGTCGGTGGCGTTGGTGTCCTTGTCAACACCGAACATGGCTGTCAACATTGATTCATTTGAATGCCTAACAAACCGAATAGGACGATTACACTTGAGGAGATGTGGCCCACTGCCAGCAATTTCTATCTTCATTGTCTATGCACCAACATCCACATACAAAAGAAGATGAAATTGAGAAATTCTACATGGAATTGGAGGAGTTCTATAAAAGATCACACCTTCTACAAGATCATAGTCGGTGATTTTAATGCCAAGATAGGACCCAGAAGATCGGCTGAAGAACTCCACATCGGGACCCATGGCCTAGAATGGAACGAACAGGGTGAGAGACTATCTGAGTTCATCATGTCCACCAAGACTATTCATGGGAACTCACAGTTTCAGAAGGCTGAAGCGAAACGTTGGACATGGGAATCTCCCGGTGGACAGTTCCACAATGAAATCGACCACATCATCTTCAATCGACGGTTTTGTCTGACTGATGTTGCTGTCGTCCCCAAATTCCAGACAGGATCGGACCACCGTCTCCTTCGTGCAAAATTCTTCTTCCCGCAACGGGGAGAAAAGGCTGCAAAGTTTAAGAAGAGAACTCCCAGAACGACCACCAACTGGGAACTCTTTAGCACCATTGCGGCAACATGGGAAGATACCATCATTGATGACATCGATGAAGAATACAACCGACTGGTTCAGCACCTCCATGATTGTGCGAAGAATGCGCGAGAGAGAAAAACACAAAAGGACGCTTGTCTTCAGAAACTCTCGAGCTCATTCGCCAACGTGGCAAGGCGCGAGCCTCAGGAGACCAAATGCTAACGTCCAAGCTTGCTAAACAGTGCAGAGAAGCGATAAAAGCAGACCTCAAAGACAGAAGAGCAGAAATACTGGAAGATGCAGCAGAAGCCGGGAAAAGTATTCGCACTGCCCGCCTGTCCTTCGCCAACTATAAGACCAAGATGACTGCCCTCCGACGCCCTGATGGATCTATCACATCTTCCAGAAAGGCAATGGAGAAGATTATCCAGGACTTCTACTCAAATCTTTTTGATAGCCACATCCACCTGCCCACATACCAAATTCCACAGGATGGATACGCCATTCCCAACGTTCTCCCTTCTGAAATAAGACATGCCATCTCATCGGTAAAGAAGGGAACAGCACCAGGCCCAGACAAAAGTCAGACCCGAACATCTGAAGAATCTGCCATCGGTGCTCATCAATACACTAGCTCGGCTCTTCACACGCTACCTGTCCGAATGCAAGGTGCCCTCCCAATGGAAAACCAGCAGGACAGTTCTACTGTTCAAGAAGGGAGACATTCATGACATCGGCAACTATCGCCCCATCTGCCTGTTGTCTGTCATCTACAAGCTGTTTACACGAGTCATCCTGAACAGGATTAGCAGAACACTAGATGAAGGTCAACCATGCGAGCAAGCAGGTTTCCGGAAAGGATTCAGCACAATCGACCATATCCACACAGTAACCAAGCTCATTGAGGTTTGTAGGGAGTACAAGATGCCGCTCTGTCTCCACGTTCATTGATTTACAGAAAGCCTTTGATTCTGTGGAGACTGAAGCAGTCATCGAAGCCCTAGTCAAACAGGGTGTTCAAACCCAATACATCAAGATCCTTCGTGAGCTGTATTATGGATTCACCACCAGGATCTCACCATTCTACAAAGAAGTGATCATTGATGTCAAAAGAGGGGTTCGACAGGGTGATACCATCTCACCAAAACTCTTCAGTGCCACCCTCGAGAACATCATGAGACAATTAGAATGGGAAGGAATGGGAGTGAAGATAGATGGTCGGCAACTACACCACCTCCGCTTCGCTGATGACATCGTTCTAATAACACCAAACATTAGCCAAGCGGCACAAATGCTGGCTGACTTTGACCGAGAATGTGGAAAGGTAGGTCTACAGCTGAATCTGAAGAAAACTATGTTCATGAGAAATGAACTAGTTCCAGAGGCCCCATTCTCTCTCAATGGAACAAACATCTCTGAATGCAGCAGTTATGTGTACCTAGGTCGAGAAGTCAACATGATGAATGACCTAAAACCTGAGCTGCGCAGGAGGAAGAGAGCGGCATGGAATGCCTTCAAAGGCATCGAAGAAATAGCTAAAAGGACAAAGAACCTCCGGCTCCGGGCACATCTCTTCGACTCCACCGTTCTCCCTGCATTAACATACGCCTCAGAGACCTGGGCCCTACGAAAGCAGGATGAGAATGCTATTCGGGTCTCCCAGAGAGGCATCGAAAGAGCTATGCTTGGAATATCACGTCTCACTCAAGTGAGAGAAGGAATCCGGAGTTCTGACCTCCGTCGCTATTCCAGAATCAGGGACGCTGTCTCGTTTGCCAAGGCATCGAAAATCAGATGGGCTGGACATGTAATGCGATTTGGAGACAACCGCTGGACTAGAGCCGTTACCGACTGGATCCCACGGGATGTCAAAAGATCACGTGGCCGCCCACCTACAAGATGGTCAGACTTCCTTGTTAAGACCCTGAAGGAACGGTTTGAGGCTCTTCATATTCCTGAATCAACCAGATGCCATTGGGCTACATTGGCACGTGATAGGGTCCAATGGAAATGTTACTGGCGCCCGCTCGAGCAAATCGATGAGTAACGGGATTCAAGTGATCAAGTGATCAAGTGATTTTTTGGATCACTAATAAGACCAAAAATGATAACTGTATAGTGTAAAGGTGAGTTCAACTCTTTGAGGAATATAGATTTAAGCATTGTTTCCATGTGAAGTTCATTGAATCAATGATAAAATAAAATACTCACTCACAATAATGAATAGAAATTTTTTAGAAAGAGATTAGCAAAGGTGAAATAGTGGAGAACAGATTTGTTCAAAAGGTATGTGGTTGGAAGAAGAAAGTTCAACAAATAAAGATTAGGTTGAGTTTAGACAAAAAGCATCTAGTCACAATAGAAGATGAATAGGAAATATAGTAAGAAAAAATGTGAAAAATTATATAAAGAGAAACAACATGTAAGTTTATCCAAACTATTCAATAAAGTGGGAAAGGTGAATACTTTACTATTTTCTTTTTATTGCAAACTCATCCATGATTTTGAAAAATAACTTTGGGGGAATCATGTAAAATTACCCACTATTTAATTTTTATCACCAATCTATTTTTTGTGAAGAAGGACTCCTTGATATTTGTAGGAGTTGTGTGATTAAAAAGATTCAAGATTAAAATGAAGAGAAAGAGAGAAATAAGAAGAGTGCACAGATGATAGTTCTGGGAGGAAACAGAATAAGATAGCAAGTTGGATATATGAATTTTATAGCTATATATATATATATATATATTTGGTGATAATATGATACATAAAGGATTGGAGGAACATAGCTTAGGAGGAAAAATTGACTATCTAAAAGTTATAATTAGAGATAGAATTTTCATGTGTTAGAAATAAGATCCCTTACAAAGGAGATAAAAATATGGGTGATAAACCTTGGGAAGAATATAATTAAGAGACCTCCAGTAGAATTGTTATTTTTGTATTCAGACTGACCAGAATAAGATTATAGAAAATATACTATGTACTAGGAAGGTTAGTGTATTCAACAGGAGAATTCTAGCTAGTGTTCTGTATACATACAGACACAGTTTGAAGTTTGTGTAGTTATGAAGGCAAGAGTTCCACTATTATCTTTGTCAACATGGAAGCTAAGAGAAATTATATGTAGTGATAATCCTTGATTTAAGGCCCAAGGCATATCAAATACGACACGGGTAGCTTGTCAGGCTCTGCCGTGCGGGTAGCATATTCTTGTAGTCAGGTGGCCTTTGGCTCTACTTGCATGAGACAGGTCATATGAGATGTTACTAGTGCCCGCTCGACCAAATCGATGATAAACGGGGAAGACAGTGACAGTGATTAAGGCCCAAGAAATGAACAAAATTATAAATCCTATCTCATAGCTGAAAGCCTAAAAAATTAAGCAAAAGACCTCAAACTAGTGTAGAGAGATGAGAAGTAATAGCACAATGCTCAAGGTACAGAAACTTCAATAGGCTGAAAGATGAACACCTTTTGTTTTATTCATTTTATTGATTATTCCAGAGATATTGTCCTAAATTTATCCATAAATACTGTTGTGCACTCTTACCCAATCAAGGTGACATAAAATAAACAAGAACAGTCTCTAACCTGATATTAAGCTTCCCACTTTAGGGTTTAGGAAAAACTGACCAAAAAATAGAATAGTAAATGTAAGCAAGACTCTCCTTCTAAATGACTTGCTGTCATTCATTGATGAAAAGCAGATCTTCAGGATATGGATTCTAAGTAAATACTTTAGTGTGTATTATGAAACATTTAAATTGAAACTTAAAATCAAAAAAAGGTACCAATAAGATCTGTTTGTAAATCTGGAGTTGACACATCACCAGAGTTCCATTTTGGTTCTCATTGAGAATAACTAAAACTGAACATAATGGCTTAGTTTTAGTACCTGGCTCATCAATCAAAAACATTCCGTGTAAATCATTTATTTTCATATAAATTTGTGAAACACTTCCCACTAATCTCACACCAGGAGTCTCATAACACTGTATAGCAAATTAAGTAGCATTTGACGTTCCACGGTAAAGAAACCTTCTTTGTTGAACCTGGTTTTCTCTGACTATATTTAATTAAAGAATATGTTATTCACAGCATGTCTATTAACTTCTTGAAAAATTGGTGAGAAACGCTATTCTAAAGCAGAAGAGGCTGGGACTATACCAGTGATAAATTGCCTGAACTGAGTTATTTGATCAGAAAGAAAAGTCAATAATTGAATGCGGAGTGTTGGTAATCACTTTCTAACTTATATCCTTGGCCACTTAATTTATGATACTTTCTAAATATTTTCTGTATATATTTATGCTGATAGCTTTATAGTTGTAGCTGATAAAATGCTACTGTTATTATTGCTGATTGTTACAGTTTCACTGCCTATCTCCTTATTCATTCTCAACTGTGTAACTTTTTATTTAATGTGAAGATTTTTATAAGTGTAAAGTTTATTTACCTTCTATAATATTTATTTTGTATTGTGCCTCTATAACATATCTTTTGTTTCCATCAAGATACTTATATATTTGAAAACATGTCAGAGTTGTCAAATATTTATTTATTAAGTATTTAATTCAATGTTGGAAAAGTTTATGCAAAGTGCGAAAAAGTAAAATAAGAACATATTTTTCGACTAAATTGTTTCTTTATTGTCTATTAACATACCTGATTGCTTGTATTTTCAGAAAATAAGAAACTGGAACACCATTGTGTTATTATAAAAATTAAATAAATAATAACTTGCTAGTAATATAGCTGTAATACATTTAATTACCTACTATATCTTTCATAGTGTTGGAAGTTTTTAATTTATACTCATATTTAATTATAATCTTTACAGTAGTCCTATATAGTAAGTATATATTAGTTATCGCAGATTCTGTGATTATCTAAATTGTGTTCCTCAAAATACTTATGCTAAAGCCTTTATTCCTTTACTTCCATATTTATTATATCTAAAGTTCTTTTTTTTTTTATTTTTATTTTCAACTAAGCATTTTATTTTTTATTTATTTATTTTTAAAATATTTCATTATACCACCATGAGATAAACAATTACAAAGATGTTCATATTTGGGTTTCCGCCATATAGTGTTCCTGCAACTGTCCCTACACCAGTATCCATTTCCCACCACCAATATCCTCAATTCCCTCCTCCCTACCTCCCCTTGCCTGCCTCTGCCTCTATAGCAGGTTCTTTATCTACCCTCTCTCTCTCCCTCTCTCTCTCTCTCTCTCTTCCTTCTCTTACACATTGTGTATTGCAAGACCGACATTTAGACGTTATGTGTATCCCCTTTGCCTATATTCAATGCTCAGAACTAGGCTGATGCTATCGTTTCAAAGATTATTAGCACACAGTTCCCTTCTCTGTCTTTCCTAACCTCTGACTCCAACACGTTTGTGGTAGTTTCCACTTATTGACAAGACCTCCTAATCCATGTTTTGCCTGAACTTGGATATTGGTATTTCCCACCACCAATGTCCCCCCAATTCCCTTCTCCCCTACCCTCCCCTTGCCTGCCTCTGCCTCTATAGCAGGTTCTTTATCTCCCTCTCTCTCTCTCTCTCTCTTCCTTCTCTTACATTTGTGCATTGCAATACATACATTTAGACGTTATGTGTATCCCTTTGCCTATATTCAATGCTCAGAACTAGGCTGATGCTATCATTTCAAAGATTATTAGCACACAGTTCCCTTCTCTGTCTTTCCTAACCTCTGACTCCAACACTTTTGTGGTAGTTTCCACTTATTGACAAGACCTCCTAATCCATGTTTTGCCTGACCTTGGATATTGGTATTTCCCACCACCAATGTCCCCAATTCCCTCCCTCCCTACCTCCCCTTGCCTGCCTCTGCCTCTATAGCAGGTTCTTTTATCCCCTCTCTCTCTCTCTTCCTTCTCTTACACATTGTGTATTGCAATACATACATTTAGAAGTTATGTGTATCCCTCTGCCTATATTCGATGCTCAGAACTAGGCTGGTGCTATCATTTCAAAGATTATTAGCACACAGTTCCCTCTCTCTGTCTTTCCTAACCTCTGACTCCAACACTTTTGTGGTAGTTTCCACTTATTGACAAGACCTCCTAATCCATGTCTTGCCTGACCTTGGATATTGGTATCACTATGTGTGTGTGTGTGTGTGTGTGTATCATCATCATCACAAATAATGCATTTATATCATGCAAATAACTGTAGTCATTCTATATCTGTCTTTTTCTTCTGGCTAATTTCACTCAACATGATCCTCTCCATGTCCATCCATTTATAGGGAAATTTCACAACTTCATTTTTCCTAACAGCTGTATAGTATTCCATTGTGTAGATGTACCAAATTTTTCTTTATCAGTCATTAGTTCTCAGGCACCCTGTTTGTTTCCAGATTCTGGCTATTGTGAATAGTGCTGCTATGAAAATAAAAGTGCAGATGGTGTTTCTGCTGTGTATTTTTGGCTTCCCAGGGTAGATTCTCAGTCTAAAGTTCTTTTTTAAAGAGACAAGTAGTGTTTAACAGGGCCATAATGGGTGGACTCTCATACAATATGGTCTTTGTACTGACAAAAACCAGAAGACAGTAGGAATGCACAGAGAATAAAGCATGTGAAAACAGAGGAAGTCTTGAGAGAGATGAACTCTTTTCATCATCTAGAAATTCCTCATTGAATTTCTAGACCCTAGAAAGGTATGCATAAATTTTTCTTATTCAATTCTTCAAATCACAATTTTTTGCTCTGCAGCCTTATGTAGGTAATATCCTTCTTTCCCTCCAATGAAATATCCTGATCAAATCCTTCTATATTTCAGTAATATTGATGGATCTAAAAGGCATTATGTGAGGTAAAACAAGCCAGATAGTGGAAGGAAAACAACATATGACTTCACTCATGTGCTACACAGAAAAAAAAATTAAATAAAAAATGTATGCTCTATGATCAAATTAGTGACTACCAGAAGAAAAGGTAGAAGGGAGATGGGTAAAATTGATAATAAGTATATATTGTAGTGATTGATGAAATTGGACTTTTAGTGGTAAGTAAATGTATAATATACAAATGTTGATTTATCACATTGCATACCTGAAACTTGCATAATCTTGTAAAGCACTGCTACTTCAATAAAAATGTTCTTTTTTATTAAATCAATTTATCATCAAAATCTTCCAGTCAGTTAGATAACACTATTTTCTAATTTTGTAGTTCAAAACTGGAGCACAAAGTTCTTCAGAAGCTTAACTAAGGTCATTGAGTTTGGAATTGTGATGACATTTCAAATTTAACTATCCTTTAATAAATAGTTTATTCTGTTGGCATTAATATCATTTTCCCTCAATTCAGCTAGTAAATTGTGCTTTGCAGTTACCTTGTATACCTATGTTATACAATAACATAGGTATGTTAGTGGGATATAGATGTTCTTGGGATGATGTTTCGCTTATATACATAGTATACATGTAAAACTCTCACTTAAATTAATCAATTTGAATTGTCAAAATAAAAAACTAAAAAAAAAACTAAAGAAAACACAACAAAAAAAGATCTTTATAAGATTTCCTCTCTTTGACAAAACATGGATCAGGAGGTCTTGTCAGTGGGTGGATTCTACTGCAAATGTGGGAGTCAGAGGTTAGGTAAGACAGAGAAAGGAACAGTGTACTAATAATTATTGGAAATGATAATACCAGCCTAGAACTGAGCATTTAACATAGGCAAAAAGGATATACATGATAACCTCTAAATGTATGTATTGCAAGCCAATGTGTAAGAGGAAGAGAGAGAGAGAGGAGAGGAGGCAAGAGAGAGAGAGAGAGAAAGAGAGAGAGAGAGAGAGAGAGAGAGAGAGAGAGAGAGAGGGACAGAGAAAAGAGAAAAACTGCCTGCCATAAACACAGGCTGAGGGCAGGGGAGAATCAGGGACATTGGTGGAGGGATGGGTGCTGGAACACTGCATGATTGAAACCCAAACATGAACTTCTTTGTAATTGTATATCTCATGGTGGTATAATTTAAAAAAAAAAGAAAAAAGAAAAAAAACCTGAAACATAGATGAAGTGGGTTCAGAGATATAATTCACTAATGAAAATCACATAGGAGTCCAAGATTTGAGTCAAGTAACCTTTTGGCATTGCTGGTGTGGCACCATACCTTTCAAATATATATATATATATATATATATATATATATACATACATATATATACATATATATACATATATACATATATATACATATATATAACTTTATTTCCATGCATAAACTGAGATCCTAGTATTAGTAATAGACTCATATATAATATAGCAACCCATATGCTACCTAAACAGTTCATTATACCTAATTCATACAGTATGTACATTGTCAGAGTTGGGGAGATAATACAACTAAAGTGCTTGCTTTGCATATGGCTGATATGGGTTTAATCTCAAAAGCCACATATGTTCCCTGAAGCCCCACATGGAGTGATTCCTGAGGGGCACAGCCAAGAGTGAGTCCTAAGCATAGTTATGTGTGGTCCATAGCACTGTGTCCCCATTGTTCATCGATTTGCTCGAGTGGGCACTAGTAACATCTCCATTAGTCCTGTAACGAGCAAGTGCAACCCAAGGGCATCTACTTGCTACAGGGACAGGAGCCCGAAACCATTCTTCAGGTTATGGAACTGAGGTCCACAATAGTTACTAGTCTTTGGAATAAAAAGTAAATAAAAACACGGTAGCTTGCCAGGCTTTGCCTGTAGGTGGTATAGTCTCAGTAGAAGGCTCTCAACCCGAACATTTACTGATGCTACTTAAAAGGGGGAAGATCAGGTTTTCTCTTGGATGGAGCTCTGAGGAACTATGGAATCTGGATGTTGAGAATGACTAACTGCGTGATGTGTGGTTTGCTCTGGCTTCTTGCCAGGCTTACTGGTATCAGTTAAAACATGTCTATAACTGTTTACTATATATAAATGTGAAAGAAATTGGGAAGAAACTTATGCAAAAGTCAGTATCCTATAAAAATATTGCAGTACCAGAAGCGGCCGCACACCAAGGGGATATGTGGGTCTGGTGTGGGTGGGTCTCTCCCTTCAGGGGTAACTGGCATGGAGGCAGAGGAAAGGGCAGGGCCCAAAACTCCACTCTGAGTCCGGCTAGCATGGTCTCTCCCCACTCATGAGAGCAAACCCTGGAGCAATGTTGGACTCGGCCAGGGGATGGCCGAGCCCCTTATTGTGAGGTCAGCTCCATGGGTTGCTTCCACATGGGGCCGGCCAAGCAGCGCAGCTGTGGGTCTGAAGTGGATGGGTCTGAATCTCTTCTGGGGTTGCAAATTAGCTGAGTCTGGAGTGGGTGGGTCTATCTCTTCTGGGGCAACTGGCATGGTGGCAGAGGAAAGCAATCCATAGCAACCCTCCCCACAATTAAAAAAAAAAAAACTTTTCCTCTGTATTTGGAGGTGTCTCAGATAATATGAATATTTAAATTCTAAAGAAAGGTATTGAAAGAAAAATTTTGCCTTCTGTCGGTAGATGCTGGGTTCCCCAACGATATCAGGAAATGAGTTCCCTTCTACCTCAGAGGTTGGCAGGGAATGGATGAAAACTCAAGAGTCCAGCACGGTTCCAAAAGATTTTTACTAATTACCAATAAAACAAGCTCTGCCACTACAGTCCCAAATAATGGTATTCCCTAGACCTCTAGTTCTTGGTTAGAATTTAGACCATGTGCTTGGGCCCTAGTCTCCCCACCGAAGTGGACCCCTGTACCTCAAGTCTGTCCCCTTATAGATCCAAAAGTAATCCTATCTCCAGGGAGGGTCGTGTCACCAAAGATCAACAAATCAGATTCTAAGTGTAGAAGTAGGGTGGTACCACCCCATGGTGATACCACATTTGTTTAAGTGTTAAACAAATGGTTATGCCAGGGACTGGTTCCTTTCTCTTAGATTATATCTTATGTCAAAAACACTGGAGGGAGAGAGAGAGCACTGGTAAAAATAAATATTTATCAATGGATGTATATTCATGGGGAAAATACATCATAATTTTATGGGTTTCATGCATTCGAGGTGGTACCCATAAGGTCCATCTATTTTCTATTCTGCACCAAGGTGATTCTGAATGTCTTGTCATCTGTTTAATGGAAGGGTCATTCTTGCCTGTTTGAGGGCAAACTAGCATGATCCCTCATTTCATCTTATAAGATGGTCTCAATATAGCCATGGTGGTAGACTCCTGGAAAATTCCTAATTGTCCCATGTTGGGACCAGTAAGTACAAAGAGGAATCATGCCCAATTTAGATAACATTGAAATCACAGGGAGAGAATATATTAATGTTTCAAAAGTTACTGATACAGAGTTAAAATGACTATTGGAACTACCACATCCTCCATTAGTGTTTACACAGGAGAGATCCCATTAGCACGAACCCTGGCTTAAGAATATGTGAATATCTTAAACTGTAATGGATTAAATAGCAAAACTCCCAAGCTAGCTAGGCCTCATTATCCAACAGCCTTCCATGTTGAAATAATTTCTTGTATCTGAACTTTTGCATAGAAGACATTCATGCTCTCCCCTATTTTCTTACACTCATGTCTTCTCCTGATAAATTTATTTTCAGAATATAACACATTACTATTTCCTTTTTGAATCCACCAAATTCTTTTATTTCACTGACTTCAGAAAATACTGTTGGGGCCAGAGTAATATAGCATAGCAGGTAGGGCATTTGCCTTGCACATGGCCAACCCGGGTTTGATCCCTGGATCCCATATGGTCCCCCTGAACACTGCTTGGAGTGATTCCTGAGTGCAGAGCCCGGGTGACCCCTGAGTATTGCCGGGTGTGACCCCGCCAAAAAAAAGCAGAAAATACTGTTGAATTTGCTTATAAATCTGACCTCTTTATTATTTATAACTTAATTGTCTATATGAAAGTTTGTTTCTTTATCAAACTCATTAACATACTTTTTTCTCTCCACTCACTGTTTTAAGAAAATTGTCTTCATTGCATTTTGTCTTAGTTATTAAAATGCAGACACAAAATTCTCTGAGTGCAGAACATGAGATGAAATTTTATAATTACGTTCCTTGCATTGAACACAATGCCTGGCCATATTTGGTGTACTGTATTATGGAGGTAAATGGTAATGATAATTGGATATCATGTACAGAGCTCTCTTTTATCTAAAGAGGTTTTCATAGTTCAAATAGTTTTCTGTTTCTGGCAGAATCAAAAGACAAGTTTCTCATAGCAGATGGCACATCTATTTATTTGGCAGGATGTACCAATCTTATTTATTGTCATGTTTACAAAACTATTCTCCAGAATGCATTTATGCAATAAATATGCATTGACCTAGTGGGTTATTAGTGAAGAGGGACATGGGTCACCATAGTATATTTAGAGTGACCTTTGCTTGATAGATTCACTTATTAACTAAGGTGAACCAAGAAAAGATTTATGGGCCGGACATAGATTAGGAGAAAATGTCTCGTCCTCCCAAACCATATGCAGAGAAGCACTGCCCATACAAACTCAGTTCATTTGCATAACCACTGATGAATGAAGTTAACTATGCATAACTAACATTTGAATTAGCTTAATGGAAAATTTTCAATAGATAAAATTGTGAAAGTCATGGACCATATCTTCTCTTGGAGTTTCTATTAATAGTTAATTATTCTATAAGCAGACACTCATTTAATCTATTTGTTTTTTAAGTAAGCCCTTCATTCGGTTGACTATCAGAAGTGTTAGTATGTCAAAGTATCGTCCTACCTCTGGAGACTTCAGATTGAGGTTTCCCGAGAAGAGTGGGAATGGCTGGTACTCTGGATAACAAGGCCTGAAATTTCACCCCCCATTAATGAGTGAATCTATGCAAAAATCTAACCAGACTTTAGAATGAAGTCATTAGAGTCATGTGTAAACTCATGGAAGAGAAGATTGTGATGAAATCTGATGCTCTCAGATGCACTCATTTGCAAAGAGTTTTTTGTCAGTATCATTCAGAGACAGAGTCCAACCCAGTGATTACGAGGACTAGTTGGGGCCAGAGCGATAGCACAGCAGATAGGCGGTTTGCCTTGCATGCGGCAAAGCTGGGTTCGATCCCTGGCATCCCATATGGTCACCTAAGCACTGCCAGGAGTAATTCCTGAGCAAAGAGCCAGGAATAATTCCTGAGTGTCACTGGGTGTGACCCAAAAGAAAAAAAATACAAAAAAAAGGAAGACTAGTTGGATGGAAGTTGAAGCTATGCAGGCTAATGCATTAGTTATGTACTTTATTGCATACAGTTGAAGATGGTGAAAAATAACATTCTCTACCCATCTGCCAGAACTCCTGTAGGCCTACCACTGGCTGCAGTCCAACCTTTCCACCACATACCCCAGTTCAGTGGCTGAGTTCTCCAAGAACCAATGACACTGCTGAAACCTCTTAAAGATAACTCCGCTCAGGATACCCAACCCTTTGTGGATCCCTTTAGAAAGGTAGAATTTTTCATGCTCAGTCTAGATAGAAATATGTTAGGGAAGCAACAAGAGAAGTTGTGAATATTTCTCTCTGACAAATCCAAACACCAGACTGAAGGTGGGTGGTTTTTAGAAGGTGTTCTTTTTCAACAGATGCTGACTCACAGAATCTTACTTTGTTGTCAACATGGCATCTCCCCATGGATTTGCCTCGTATTTCTCCAGTTCCATAACAGTAAAGCATTTTTTCCAAAACTTTCCCATAACCAATACCCCACTCCCAATCCATTTTCCGTGTATAGTTTGACTTTGGACCAGACACAAGTGATGTCCTTCCAGATACTCAGAGGCAGTATTAAGCATTCCAGAACTAGGGTTGATTATCTACCCATACGTTCCCGTTCAAGATTCTTTGAGATTTGGGTATTCTGGGATTTCACTTTGATTGGATGATTTTTCAAAACAGTATAATAAAAATCTTTATACTGATTTTTTGAAGATGGTTATGAAAGTCACAGCAGTGATTTCCTTTCAAGCATTTCCTTTTTCCATATGGAGTTGGCATTAATAATAATACATTGAGCAATCAGAGTCAAAGTGATTTTGGAGAATATTTCAATAAAAGCAGTTGAAATGGAGATAATGGTGATTTCAAAGCATTCACATCACAGGCACTGAATACTTAAGGTGCTAGTGCTTAAAGATGACAGATAGAGACTAAGTTTTAAGGCAAATACAAATCTGGTGAAGCTTATTTCAGTCTTTATCAGAGGCTGGTGAGGTTTTGGGTGCCCCAGATTTTGTAGAACATCATAGTAACTAGAGTATGGGGAATTTGGGATAGAAACAACTACAAAGAGAATAAAACAAGGTGATGGCACTAATGGCAGCAGTCATTTGGTCGAGATTAAATAGAAAACAAGATAAGTGCAGTTGTGTCTTTTCTAATGATGAGGCAAAAATAAGACCTCAAAGCAGATGGAGTAAAACTCTGGGGGATTTCTCGTACTTACGCAGTGAGCTAAAGTTCACAAAGCAAAATTTTGTTTGTAGCAAAATTGATACCATCCCTCTCAGCCGAACCCTTATTTCACAACAGTACAAGGATAAGTCTGGATTTCTTCACTACATTGCAACTTCCCTTAAATAAAACAGTAAAGTAATTGTGGTCAAAGTTCACCTAAAACAAATTAATTACAGTATGGGGGTTGCTATAATTCTAGGTGAGCATGAAGACAAACCCTTGCTACTATTTAGCAATACAATTGGACATTTTTTTGGGCAATAGATTTCATCCTAAAGTCTTGGAGTGTAACTAAGTCCTCATAAAAGTAGAAAGTGACAATATCATTTGAATACAATACCATTCATTTATGTGTGTAGAGTCCTCTCAGAATGGTGCAGGCTCACTTCAATTTGACTCTGTACTGTGCTAGTCTTGATGCCTCTATTCCTGGAATTCATCTGTAAGATGAGGCACAGTCCCCAGCACCACTTTTTATGGACTATAAAATAAAAGCAAACCTCATTTAAAAATCAAAACTTCAATAAGTCATGCATTGTAGGTGAAAAATGAACAAAATATGATAGGAATTTATGATACAAATGTTGCCTTTTTCTTTATCTTTTCTTTTTTTTTTTTTTTTCTTTTTTTGGTCACACCCGGCGATGCTCAGGGGTTTCTCCTGGCTCTGCACTCAGGAATTACTCCTGGCTGTGCTCGGGGGACCATATGGGATGCCGGGGATCGAACCCGGGCCGGCACAGGCCGGCCACATGCAAGGTAAACGCCCTACCTGTTGGGCTATCGCTCCGGCCCCACTTTTTTTTTTTTTAATTATTTTATTATACCACCATGAGATAGACAGTTGCAAAGTTGTTCGTGTTTGGATTTCAGTCATACAGTGCTTCAGCACTCATCCCTCCACCGGTGCCCACTTCCCACCACCACTGTCCCTGATTCCCTACCCCCTGCCCCAGCCTGCCTCTATGGCAAGCACTTTGCCTCTTCTCTCTCTCTCTCTCTCTCTTCCCCCTCTTTCTCCTCTCTCTCTCCCTTCTTTTGCACATTATGGCTTGCAATACATACATTTAGAGGTTATCATGTATATCCCTTTGCCTATATTCAGTGCTCAGTTTGGCTGGATCAACCTAGATTGGCTGCATGCAAGGCAAATGCCCTCCTCACTGTACTATTACTCTGCTCAACTTTTCCTCTTTTGACAGCTCTTTTAACTTGACTTTCCGACTATCATGTTTAAAATATGAAAATAAGTGTATTTTCTAACTTAATAACTGAAGCTTCATCAATATCTGCTCAAATTACTGGAAATCCTGAGAGTTTAGACTTTAAACCTGTTTTCCATGCACACTCTCTTATGGTGGTCTCATCATGACTTTAAATTCTGCATATATTTATGAGTTAGAAATTTAACATTTTGGTCATACAGTATTACAACAACTATGAAACAAATGAAAATATTATATACACCAACATTTCCCATCTTTGAATATAGTCTTAAATATCTTAGAACTATGATTTCTCAACTTTTCAGTCTACCTTCAAGTACATCTTTGGCGGGTGCATACCTGGCAATGCTCAGGAATTATTCCTGGCTCTTTATCTTTTCTACCTTTCGTTTCTTCCTCCATCACTTTATTTTTTTATTTTTTTTAACTGTTATCAATTTTTATTGGAGATACTGGAATTTTTTTTTAAGTTTCCCATTTTTAGTTTTATTTTATTTTTTTTTATTTTTTTTAATTTTTTTTTATTATACCACCGTGAAACATACAATTACAAAGGTGTTCATAATTGGTTCTTGGTAATACAGTATTCCAGCACCCATCCCTCCACCAGTGCCCCATTTCCACCACCAATGCACCCCTCCCTCCCCCCCCCAGGCCACCTTAATAGCAGGTACCCCAGTTTCCTCTCTCTTTCTCTCTCTATCTCTCTCTCTGTCTCTGCATCTCTCTCCCTCTTATTTTACACATTGTGGCTAGCCCTGCAGATACTTTATTATTATTATCATCATCACTAATCCATTACATCCTAAAGCTGACAGTCTATCAAGTTTTCTTTTATTTGGGGTACTGGAGTGAAGTTTGGGTGACATCCAGAAATATTCACAGCTTCCTCCTAATATGTGTACTCTCTCAGATGCACTCCAGGATCAATCCAGGATGTGCTCTGGGGTTTCTATAGATGCCTGAAATCAAATCTGGGTCAACTGCAAAGTGAACACCTTAACCACTGTACATTTGCTCCTGCACTAGAAAATTTCAATTCACATGTCAAGTACTTTGCAATTATTAAGGACCTAGAAAGTGTTAAATGGTTTCTAAACCATAGTTCTCCATTATTTTTGAATTACTGTGCTATGGTTTTAATTCTTCAAATTTTAGCTAGAACATATAGTTTATAGTATATATATATAGATTTAAAATTCAAATTTCTAATATGAATTAAACTAGACTCATTTTATTAAAATATGAACAACTTACAATGACATTAAGCAACATATTACTCGAAATGTACATCTTAATATAGAGCACTAAACATTCTTACTATATGTGGGAAGTTATATATTTAATACATAGAATTTACAAAAACCATAAAGGTTATTACTAAATAATTACTCCAATAAAATTTTTTGACTGCCTTTAAGATTCTCATATTGTATATTTGTGGAACCATGTTACATATTAAAGACTAATCAAAGAGTGTAGCATTTAAAGTGTTACTTGAATAAAATTGTAGAATAGAGAATCATTTACAATATGGGGAAAACTTTTTGTAAGTTGATATTTAAGAATTATAACAACTTTATTACAAATGTTATATTATGAGAAATTTAACTAAATATTCTTCATTATTTACAACATTTTTTTTTTGCTTTTTTTTTATGTCACACCTGGCAACGCTCAGGGGTTACTCCTGGCTTTTCACTCAGGAATTACTCCTGGCGGTGCGTGGGGGGACCATATGGGATGCCGGGAATCAAACCCAGGTGGGCTGTATGCAAGGCAAATGCCCTACCCGCTGTGCTATTGCTCCAGCCCCATATTTACAACATATTTTGAAAGAACAAAATCTACTATAGTAAAAACATGTACAATAAGTTATAGATATCTTACTGATATCTGTATCTTAAAATACCCCACATATAATCTAACTTGTTACATGCCCCTCTTGTTTACACTAGTATCACTTGTCTCCCAATTGATCATCAATTTGCTCAAGCAGGCACCAGTATTTCTCCATATGTCTTGTCACATGCTAGTGTAGCCCAAGGGAATCTGCTTGCTCCAGGAACATAAAGAGACTCAAACCATTCCATTAGGTCATGGAAATGAGGTCTATAATTGTTACTGGTATTTGGCATATCAAATACAACAAGGATAGCTTGCCAGGCTCTGCCATGTGGACTTGGTTATACATGGACAAGAACGTAATTGAAAATATTGTGCTGTGAACATATACTTAGTCCTCATGCTGTGATAATCAGCAACATTCTAGAAAGGGGATCAGTGATTCAGCTGAGCAATACTGCAGGAAAAACTTACTTCCTCTGCACAAATATGCCTTGAATGTGTCCTGGGAGGGACATCAAATATTTATTTACTAAGGCACTATATTCCAGTCATGTTTTCAATGTTTCTATCCTGAATAATTATATAATAAAAAGACGATGTTTCATAACTTCTTTTGAGATCTTTAAGCAATCATATAAAAACCACCTGTCCACAACAATGAAAAATCTTTTTGGGGGACTTATTTTATGGTATTTTATTGTGCTAATGACAAATTTTGTAATCAAACTAAGAAAGCATAATTTCAATCTTAAACACAAAGTTCATGAACTTGAGACTATGTACAGCAGACTCTCTAAAACACAGATGCAAAACAAAGATAATATTTAACTTTTGATTTACTTTTTAAATTGTCAAGAAATCACTCTTGTCACCTCTTTTAAATGTTAATACTAATTCATAACATTTAGTTAATACTAGTTAATAACATTAGTACAATATTCATAATGTTGACATGAAATAGCAAACAATAGAAAATATAATTGGTGACTTGATTACTAAAAATTATAGAAGTGCATATTTCCAATCTCATTAGGTATTTAAAATAAAACATAATTAATGAGTTGTCATTTGGGGAAATATTTCTGAACAATATGTTGATGTTTTAGTACCTTGAGGATCAAATAACTTCACTATGACATAGAATTTTCTTAGACATTTGTAAATCTAACATATTTTAAAACAAACATCTTTAAAACTATGCAGTGCACATATTCTTAAAGATTACAATTTTATTCTAGAAGGAAATTCAGATGCATTATACTTGGACATATATCAAAAATATTAACGATAGATTATGAAGGTTTGCACATTTCTTTTTCATTTTTAAAACTATTTTTCTTTATTAATTTATTTTCTAATACGAATTAAAATATTTTCATGTGATTATAAAGATCAGTTTAGGGATTACTGGGCACCAATTTTCTTTCTTTCTTAGCTTTGCCCACTACCACATACCTCGCCACTGTTTGCTTCTTATCCATTGCCTTAGTTCTGTTGGCAGTATCTTCTGTTTTTCATTTTTTAACTTTCACAATTTTATTTGCTTATATTCTACATATAGTTGAAATATTTTGTATATTATATTTTCCTTCACATAATTTGCCATCATGTTCATTTTTATTGTGGCTTGCAAAATTTTATGATTTTTTATAGCTGAATAAAATTCCATTATGTGACTGTGCTTTTTTATCTAAAAATCTATTGTGAGATTATGGTGTTTTCCATATTTTATCTATAATATGATATAGGTAAAATAGATATTTGAAGGAACATTAGGTGAATACAGTTTTTAAAAGTTTATTTATACATCTTTATGTGTAATACTATTCATCCCCCCAAGACTACATTACATCCAATTTCACATTTATTTATTTTTACAGAGAGGTTCTGTGATTTAAAACACCAAAACACCATTATCGCTGGTTTCTCATGTACATGATTTAACAACCAACAGCAAAGTCAGCATCTCTCCACCAAATATGTCAAGATCTTTTCCCACCCAAATTTCCCTTTTGGCAAACTCAATTTTGAAGGTTAACACTTAAATAAGTTACTACTGGCCCATTTTTCCCCTTCACCATGTTTCTTTTGGAATTAATGTTTACATTAATATTTATATCTTTCCCAAGGAGAGCTCTTTGACTATGTCATGGCTCTAGTTTTAACTCTTAATGAGACTTTATAGCAGTTTCCAAGAGCACCATTTGTTTTGACAGTTATAAAAAAGTACTTTATTTAGGTAAATTCAAATTTAATTCTTAACAATGAATTTCTAAGTTGAAGAAATTCTGTTCTATACTTAAGATGTTTTTCTAATAACTTATGTTGAGGTGATATAATTTGTGCCACCACAAAATATAAGCAATACCTAAGATCATTAGGGATATAAAAAATGACTAACTATTGACTTCAGAAGAAGTTAAGACACTTCCATGCTGTTGATTCTTGGGTGATACCTTAGTACATAAAGCGGCCTCAAGTATTACCATGAATAATACCTGGACAGAGCCAGGAGAAAGTCCTCAAAACATTCTAGATGAAGCCAAAGACAATGGCATTTAAATTTTGTTTAAAATTAAGCTTAATAAAAATAATTACACAATTTAATTAAAATAGCTTTCAAAACATTCTGCTTTCATGCATACTTTTTAAGTTTTTAAGTGGTTGAACAATATAAAAAGGTAGAGAAAGTTGAAAAAAAAATCAATGTATCATTAAAAGAATGAGAACTAAAGATGTACAAATTTGTTTCAGATCAGATAATCTAATTTTTGATGAATTTTTATAAGTTAATTTAGAATATTTTCATGTGATAACTTTTTAAAGTTTATTAGTTTCTTAAGTTTTTTTAAATATAAGAAGAGCAGTAGTATAAATGTTTTCTACTATTAAAACAGGCTGAATTTCCTTTGCTTATAATAAATACAAATGGAAAGATTAATATTTGGTCTTTGTGTAGTGCATCAATAAAAACCTTCTATAAAATATAGTGTGATTTATTCTGTAAAATACATATTGATATGGAAAGATATAGGTATATAAGTGAGCAATTGTGATAAAACTATGAATAATTCATGAATTCCCATCTGTTCTTCATTGTTGGGATAAAATAAGAAGTAAATAATATGAACTACTAGAAGTTTAGAAGAAAAAGTATTTTGGATGTTGAGAGTGAGTTGGTTTAAAGCACGTCTAGAGTGAGAGGATTTAAAAAATTATTTTTAAATTTAAACTATAAATAAGATGGAAATATTTCACAAATTTGCATTTAAGTAAAGCTATGTGAAATCCATAAACATACCCTAGTGAATATTTAGATGAGCATTCATGACACGAGGAATATCCAAAAGTTAGGGATCTCAAAAATGAATGCTTTTAATTATTCAAAGGATGTTAATATGAGTAAGGTGACAGGAGGAAATTAACTAGAGGAAAGCAAAACTGGGGGAAACAAAGTTATGAAGGTAACAGGTGGCCAATTGTATAGGGAGGGTCTAAATCAATTGTTATTTTTGTGTCCTCTATGTGAGATAGGAGATCTCTACAGGGTTTTATACAAAACAAAAGATTGGCAGGATACAAATTTAAAGTATCACTCTAGGCATTCTCTTGAGTATAGACAGTAGTGATCAAAGGTAGGAGAAAGAGACTACAGTGCTAATCTGGAAAACAACTACTATAACTTGGACCAGAGATCAAGGCGTATTTAAGAACGTTACCACAGTAATGCCCCTTAGGATTTGCTAACACATTGACTAAAAGTGAAAGAGACAAACCAAAATAGTGGCAAGTTTTGTACTTAATGTACTATAAGAATTAGTTGAGAAGAGGAAAAGTTGGTGAAAGTGGCAAAACATTCAATAATAAAGAACGGGCATAATTTTTTGGGGAGGAAGACCCAAACGTTCAGTTTTATAAGTGGAAGACTTTCTATTAGACGTATAGTGAAATTGATTAAATGAGATCTTGCATATATAGCAGCAAACTAATTAGGGGAAAATACATAATTTATTGGGATAGAATGTTATTCTGATTGAGATAAATGGAGAAACACAGGGCCGGAGCGATAGCCCAGCAGGTAGTGTGTTGTCTTGCATGTGGCTGGCCTGTACCAGCCCGGGTTCAATCCCGGCATCCCATATGATGGTCCCGAGCACCACCAGGAGTAATTCCTGAGTGCAGAGCCAGGGAGTAACCCCTGAGTATCGCGGATTTGACCCCAAAAAAAAAGATGGAGAAACACAATATACTTATTCATTCACATGTGGAAGATAAAACAAATACACACAACAAACAGATAATGAGAACAAAGTGTTGATTAAAAGAAAAGGAGTGGGAGCGGATTGGCAACTTGAGTGAAAGGAATTCTGTTGTAGGCTATATATGGAAACAAGTCCTCATGTGAACATAAACTAATGCACTTAGAGGTTGACTTGTATGCCACATTCCCAAAACCTGTATTATTTTATAAATGAAGATTCCACCGGTAACTTTTGTGAGGCTCTGTTGTCTGTGCTCAGGGCATGCTTGCTTGTGATCACTCAGCCAGGAGTGATCCGTGAGTGTTGCATGATCCCAAAACTCAGGGTTCACTCCTGGCTGTGCATCACACACTGTTTGGGTCTTAGGGAGGCTGAATCTATGTTGGTCAAATACAAAACAAAAGTCTTACCTGCTGTAGTACTGCTTTGACCCTTTGTGATAATATTTAAGATAAGTTTTATTGACAGCGCAAGAACAAATAATCTATGTAGAAAAGGAAAACTAATCAAGAAGTGAAAAGTAACTTATCCCCACATTATCTGATGAGGACTCTGCAAAGACAAGAGAAGGAGCAGGTTTTGAGGAGACCCCTCAGGAGTACTCTGTTGCTACTGGGTTACATAAACACAAATTTAAAAGTTTTAAAATTTAATATGGTACTTCTAGATTAGAAGTTCAAAGCAGTTTCACTTGTATAACTTGTCTTCCCATTGTTCATAGATTTGTTCTAGCAGGCACCAGAGTCATCTTCATACATCCTGTTGCAAGCAAGTGTAGCCCAAGGGCATCTGTTTGCTTTAGGAACAGGGAAGAGCCTCAAACCACTCGAAGGCCATATTCTCTCTGCAGGTCTGGGTGTACTGCACTTTTTCTTGCTACTCCTGGTTTTTGCAACACCACAAAAATCCCTCTTTTCATCTCACCACATACTTTCCTAGCATAATAGACATTTATGTGTCTAATAGAATGTCTGTTATTAAATTTCAGTTTTATCTGGATCACTAGAACACTAGATCACTATGTCTAGATCATCCTGTTTTTCATCAATTTCCTCGAGTGGGCACCAGTAACATTTCCATTTGACCCTATCACATGCCACTGTAGCCCAATGGTATCTGCTTGCTTCAGGAATATGAAGAGCTTCAAACCGTTCGTTCAGGGTCTTGATGAAGAAGTCTGACCATCTTGTAGGTGGGCGGCCACGTGATCTTTTGACATCCCGTGGGATCCAGTAGGTAATGGCTCTAGTCCAGTCATTGTCTCCAAATCGTTGTCCAGCCCATCTGATTTTGATGCCTTGGCAAATGAGACAGCATCCCTGACTCTGGACGCTGTCTTTTTTTTTAATCTGTATAATCCAAGATAATATTCTTATATCTAGATCACTGACAGTTTAATAATAGTCATAATCATTTCAAGATTAACACATGTTATACTTACTCCTCCTTAAGGAAGCTTAATTTAATTGAATCACACCCATTCCAGTGCTCCTGAGGCACACTCTATCCTACCAGAGCATACCCAAAACTGCTTAACTTAAGCATCTCCCTTTTGTTTTTCTTCCCCATCTGCTAGTCACAAATACCTTCTTACCAGACAGAGTAACTTCCAAAGTCAAACCTGATGACTGTGGATTTTGTATATGTAAGTGAAATATTGCTTTACTCTTTGATTTATGTCCTTTTCATATTTTTATGTTAGAGAATTGACTTTTTGGTATAGATACAGGAAGACTTTTAAAACTCTGCTTTTTCAATATGGAATTTAATTGAATCCTAAGTACCGCCATATGTACCTGACTTAAGCCTCAGTTGTCATTAGATTGACCTTAGTTTCTTATACCCCAAAAGGTGGAACCCACTGAGGAACTTGGATGAACACAGGTAAGCCATAAGTAAGCTACCTGGGCTTCAATGTGGGAAGCCTAAACACCATAACAAGTACAAATTAAAAACATAGTCATGGAACTTTGTCATAACCCAATAATAAGCAATTGATTAAGGACCGTGCTGATATTAGAAAAACTAACTTGGCCTGAAGACCATAGTCTAGGGAATATAGCGAGATGACCCCAGGAAAAGCAACCCTTAGCCATGAGTTCAGAGAGACCATTTTCAGTTTAATCCAGGTGTAGATAAGTCTTTATCTCTTACTGTGATTATACAAAATGACTAGAAATATCATCACTTGATCACTTGATCACTTGACATCCTGTTATTTGTCCATTTGCTCGAGCAGGCACCAGTATCGTTTCCATTTGACCTTATCATGTGCCAGTGTAGCCCAATGGCATCTGCTTTCCCCAGGATTACGAAGAGCCTCAAACCGTCCTTTCAAGGTCTTGACAAAGAAGTCTGACTACCTTGCAGGTAGGCAGCCAAGTGATCTTTTGATATCCTGTGGGATCCATTCGGTGATGGCTCTAGTCCAGCAGTCATCTCCAAATCACATTACATGTCCAGCCCCTCTGATTTTTGACTCCTTGACAAACGAGGTGTAATATTTCAATCAGAGGTCTTATGATTCCTCTTTGGGAGACCCAAATAGCATTGCCATCCTGCTTTTAATATGATTATTATATGGATTACCAGCAAAGGAAATGAGAAAGCAATATGCCTCTAGATGGAATCCCACTCTTCAGTGGATCTCCTAGAAGGAATCTACATTATAACCTCTATATGGAATTTTGTTCTTAGGTGGATTTCCTGAAAGACTGTTCCTTGATGAAAGGACTTTACATTTGTTCATTGTTTATATCTATGTTTAGCCATACCTATCTGTAATTACTCCCCTCACCCTTCATGATTTCTCTATACCTATTCTCATCTGCTTGAATTAAACTGCCACAGATTAATAGTGAATCAATAATCCTGTTCCTTTTGTTCATTGGTTAGTAGAGTCCTCAGCCATGACTGCACTAGCATACTCCCCAGACTTAAGCAACTGACCTCATCAAATCTGTTAAAGTCTTTGACTAAGTAAATGTTAGATAAATAAGTTCAAAATATTAGTTCCTGATAACCTTGGGAAAATAGTCATCATAAAACAAGACTGTTTTCTATCCATTGTAGAAAACTTTTATCTGAAAATGAAAATAAAAAAATACCACTTCAGTGGGTGGAGAAAATAAGGAATATATTCATGCTTGTTAAACAGTTTTAATGTAGTGGATTGGTTTAGTCTTTAAAAGAATGAGAATTAAGTGAGACAAAAGTAATCAAATACAAACAACATTTTCTAGGATTTCTGTTTGTGAGTCTTTATTTTCTAAAGAATTGTCCGTGGTGTGTGTATATTTGCATGTGCAAAGAAGATAAGGAAATAATTAATTATAAGGTAAAAGGAAAATATACTCTAACAATTTGCAAATGAAAGTGGTAAGGTAGAGGGGGATCTGTTAGCTATATATTTTCAAGATGAAAATATAGTGCTGGAGTTCTTTAAAAGACTTTATGTTTTGGGATCATTGAAATTAGCACAAGTTCAAGTAGTTTATTTGAATGATGAAGGAGTGGAGGAGACAAAGAAGGCAAAGCAGCAAATAAATATGAGGTATGAGGAGGTTGGCACTGGTTGGAACTGACCCTTGGTATCACAGAGACCTCTGCCAAACTGTGTGGAACTCCAGTCAGGCAGTGTTTTAGCTCTTAAAGAGCAAGAGAGTTAAGGTAATTTATTTGCCAACTCTTGTCATTGGGTTAGGCCATTCCTGGGGGGCATTAACTCCATAGTATTCTGACCTGCCATGTACCTGATTTGAAAATAATCTTACAGAAGAAGTCTTCAGGGGAAGAGTCATAAATATTGGAACAGTAACTCTATATTTTATGTCAGTAAACTTAGAGGAAAATTGCCTCTTCACTAGATACCAATAGGAAATTCTACAGAGGGGGTGAATCATGTCAAATGCTCAAAGACCAGTATTTCATTTAAAACATTTTTTTAAATTGAAACCATTCACCTATCATCTGTCTATCTTCTGAATATTCATCTATCTAAGTTGATTGCAAAATGTAATTATATAGATTAGTGTATTGAGACCTAGAAGGAATTACCTTTGTCACCATAGTATGAGTTACCTTTGCAATAATTATCAGCACACAGCAGCACTTAAAAAAGTTGTTCCAAAACATAGCAAGCTTTATGTGCTGGAAGAAATAAGATACAAAATTAATTTTTTAATTATAGAAACTTTGCTTCCAGTGAAATATCACTCTTTTTTAAAATCAGAAAAATGACTGGACCATGGCTATGGTTCTCTTCTCAATATGTGCCTTGATCTCGCCGCTTCTGAAAAGTTATGTTTAGTGTGTTCCCCGTTATATCTTAATTAACAATGATATTGTAGCTTAGATAAACTTAACATGTAATTAATACAAGAAGAGGAACAGATTTTATATCACTCTATATTTAAGAATTGTCATCAAATTGACATTGGGTTATTTTTCAATAAACTTATTAAAAAGAAATACCAGGAATTATCTATAGAAAATGAAATTGGCATAGCAGAAAAAATTGGTAATTTTCTTTTTTTCCATTTTTTTTTTTTTGGGTTACACCCGGCAATTTTCAGGCATCACTCCTGGCTCTGCACTCAGGAATTACTCCTGGCAGTGCTTAGCACCATATGGGATGCCAGGGATGGAACCCGGATAGACCACACACAAGGCAAAATGGCCTACCCTCTGGACAATAACTCTGGCCCCAAAATAGGTAATATTCAACATGCAACATAATAAAGACTAGTCCCTTTTAATTTGTTTTCATTTGGGGGATGTGGATGAAGTACCCAAGTATTTGGCTGGGCATGCACTTCCAGTGATATTGGCCTATGCTGTGTGGGCTAAAGATGTTACTCAGGCTAGTCATTGCTAGAGGCCACTAAGTACTTTCCTCACTGCACTCCATTCCTTACATATAAATATTCATTCCAGCCCTTCGAATTATTCCCCCTTCATCCATTTCCAATTTATTAGTTTCATGTATGTTAAAAAATTTCCTTGAGTATTGGTTACTAAGGAAATCAGGATATTTTGCTTTGATAAATCTATTGAAGGAAAATTGTTTATATGTAGCTATTGAGATTACATAGTGGTGATTTTATTAAACTCAAACAATAACAAAATGTAATTTCTAAGTTTTGCTTCATAGATCTTAGATAAGATAACATGTTTAGATATGAACTTTAGAACACATTTTACTTTCTTTTCTTCTTTTTTGCACTTGTAGGAAATAGGTGTTGCTGGTCATGAAGTTAAGAGTTAGCCATCTCTGCGGTTCCAGGACCACATAACATACAATATCTCTAATATCAGAGAACATCCATCTATTCCTGAAAGCCCTCCAGTCTGCCATCTGAAATTTAGTTCAATGATTACCAAATATTTCAGCTCTTCATTTTGTCTTCTTGAGCTAAAACTAACCCTACATAATTTTTCTTGCATATATATCTTCCCTTGGAAACCTCAGAAGCATTGCATTTGTCTTATAAATTTTCTGTAGTAGTTTGCCACTAACTTCATTGGCTCAAAACAATAGAAATTCTTTTCTGAATTTTGATGGTGGGAAGCTTGAAGTCAAAGAATAGGTAGCATCAGGCTTTCCCCATAACTCTGTGGAAGAGTCCTTTCTTCTACTATGCTCTGATGGTTGACAATACTTTATAGAATTCCTTGGCTTATAGACACATCATTCCAATGCATATTATTAAATATACTTTACTAGAAAGAAGATTTATTTAAAAATTGCCACACATATTTTTATATATCTCACTTCACTCAGCAAATTATGCATGAAGAGATTTATAATTTTAGTTTGATAGGACTAATAAAGTGACAGTGCACATGGGAATTATACTAGACATCAATCAGAGAATTAAAGTAATTTATAATTTATAATATAAGTTATTGAAGTAAGATCACTTGATCTCTTGATCACTTGACATCCCGCAATCTTCGATTTGCTCGAGCGGGTGTCAGTAATGTTTCCATTTGGCCCTATCACGTGCCAGTGTAGCAATGGCATCTGCTTGCTTCAGGAATATGAAGAATCTCAAGCCATTTGCGCAGGGTCTTGAAAAGAAGTCTGACCACCTTGTAGGTGGGCGACCATGTGATCTTTGATGTCTCATTGGTTGAAGTAAGATAATATATAATTTATAAGGTAATTATGAATTTAATATATAATTTATAAGGTAATTATTATCTTACTTGATGAAGTAAGATAATATATAATTTATAAGGTAATTCTAAACTAAGGAGAACTTTAAATGTTTTTAATATGCTACTTTCCAAAAGACAGAAAATAATCATAGTTTGTTGTTACTTTAAAAAAATTAAACTTATATGAAAGATTTTATTACGATTTTTACATATCCTACAAATTCTGAGATTTCATCACTCTATGACACTATATTTATTTTTTTTTACTCAAGATGACCTTTGGGCAGTCTAATATTGACTTTTCAGATGAAACGCATGGTTAATTGGTCTAATGGAAAACATAACTGTCTTCCTTATGAGGCCCATGAAATACAATGAAAGGAAACAGTCTTCAGAAACATGTTGTTTAGAACTAACTCAATGTGGAGTCGCTCCATTCTAGCATTACTCGTGATCGATGTCTAGTATAATTCCCATGTGCACTGTCACTTTATGTAGTCCTATCAAACTAAAATTTTATTGTTAATGGCAATGAGCTTTGTGTGTAATAGCTGACACATTAGCACAGAAATGTTCCTTTTTGTCATAAATGTATTGTTGAAGCTGTTTAATACTTGTTTGCTTACCCATAATGGTACAAAATGCATCTATAATTACTATCGTGGGGCTGAGACTATACCATCTGGTACAGAATGTAAATGTTTGATTCTAAGCTTACTAGAGCAGAATATATATTCTGAGTCATTATTGTAAAGCCATTCATTCTATCTAATAACTTCTTCACTATATGTGCACAGACAAATGAGGATAAACACAGTGAGGCTGAAAAAATTAAGAAAATGTAATGTCTTATAAAGAATAGCTTGTTCTCTCAGGGAAAAAATAGAAATGAAAAAAAATCATACATATGACCAAAGCCATTTTAGAATCTATGTGGATATTCAAAAACATTTACTCCATTGTAAATATTTGGCAATTTGAAGGTAAAACAAAATCATTTTGATTCAGTTTTACTGACTGATCATTGCTTTCTAACGTGTGAGATTTGGGGTTTACAATGTCATGTCGCAGCTTTATATGTGAATAAGCATCACCTCATCCAGGGGTGAAGTCCCAGTGCCATCATGCTTCAATTGTGAGATCAGTTATTGCCTCCAGACCTTTTCCATTTCCCTCTGATATTCACCATGGTTTTCTGTTGTTAGTTTATGAAATCTAGGATTATAGCTATTGGGCCTTGACTATTTTTGATACATACATGTCATACATGAGTAAAGTCAGAAATGTCACCTTACATTTGTTTATTTCAACACAAGTTTCATCCATGTAAGCTCATAGGCATGATATTATATTGTTATAGCCACAAAAGTATTTCACTCAGCACACATATATATTAAAATGTCCTTAAATATCTTGCTCTTACCTTTCATTTCTCAAGCATGTATGAGTTAAAGTTTAGTTTCTTATATCTCTGTCTTCCCATTGTTCATCGATTTGCTTGAGTGGGCATTAGTAACATCTCCATTAGTCCTGTCACGAGCAAGTGCAATCCAAGGGCATCTATTTGCTACAGGGACAGGAGCCCGAAATCATTCTTCAGGTCATGGAACTGAGGTCCACAATAGTTACTAGTCTTTGGCATAGAAAGTAAATAAAACACTGTAGCTTGCCAGGCTTCACCGTGTAGGTAGTATAGTCTCAGAAGAAGGCTCTCAACCCGAAGCATTTACTGATTACACTTAAAGGGGGACGGTCAGGTTTTCTGTTGGATGGAGCTCTGAGGAACTATGGAGTTTGGATGTTGAGAATGACTAACTGCATGATGTGTGGTTTGCTCTGGGCTTCTTGCCAGGCTTACTGGTATCAGTTAAAACAGGTCTATAACTGTTTAGTATGTATAAATGTGAAAGAAATTGGGAAGAACCTTATGCAAAATTCAGTATCCTATAAAAAATATCGCAGGGCCGCAAAGTGGCCATGCACCAAGAGACATGAGGGTCTGGCGTGGGTGGGTCTTTCTCTTCCAGGGCAACTAGCATGGAGGTGGAGGGAAAGGGGCAGGGCCCAAAACTCCACTCTGAGTCCGCCAGCATGGTCTCTCCCTGCTCATGAGAGCAAACCTTTGGAGCACTGTTGGACTCAGCCAGGGGATGGCCGAACCCTTACCAGGAGGTCAGCTCAATGGGTTGCTTCCACATGGGGCCGGCCGAGCAGCGCAGCTGTGGGTCTGAAGTGGATGGGTCTGGATGTCTTCCGGGTTGCAAATTAGCTGAGTCTGGAGTGGGTGGGTATCTCTCTTCCGGGGCAACTGGCATGGAGGTGGAGGAAAGGGCAGGGCCCAAAAACTCCACTCCGAGTCCAGCCAGCATGGTCTCTCCCCTGCTATTTCTTATATATAATAGTCAAATTATCAATGTTTCATTTCTTTCATTTTTTGAATTGTCCTTTTTTATATGACCCTAAAAATATCAATCCAACAATTTTTTTGTTTTATTCCAACACAACTGTTAGAATAAATTTTCAGAAAAACTATTAATTGTTTTATAAGTCACTATATTTTTATCTGTAAAGAATGATAAAAGAATAACATGAGTTAAATTCATGAAAAAATCTTAGGCATGCATTAAAGCATTTAGCATTAAAATGCTAACATATAAAGCCTACATATTAAAATATGCTTATTAAACATAAGAATATCAAAAAACACAAGAAGTCTAACAAATCTTTCATAATAAAAATGCATTGCAATCCACAATGTGTAAGAGAAAGAAGAGAGAAAGATAGAGAATGAGAAAGAGATAATAAACCTGCCATAGATGCAGGCTGAGGGAGGGGAAGGAAATCGGGGCATTGGTGGTGGGAAATGGGCACTGGTGTTGGGATGGGTGCTGGAACACTGTAAGACTTAAACCAAATATGAAGAGCTTTGTATTTGTATATACCACAGCGGTATAATAAAAATATTAAATTAAAAAAATGTATAAAAGCAAAGCCAAAATTAAAGAAAAATCACTTTCAATTGGAAAGTTTCCAGGAGGAACATTGTGGAAAATAGGAACGCCAAAATAGCTTTGCAGAAGAAAAATTTTGTAAGCTCCTTTTAAAATAATTTTTAATAAATGATGATTATATTGCCTTTCATTCTATCTTATGATTATAGACACTTCAAAGAAAAATGATACTACTCCATATTATTGCAAAATTATTGGCAGTAAAAATACTTGATCACTTGACTTGATCACTTGGCATCCCGTTATTCTCCGATTTGCTCTAGCAGGCACCAGTAACGTTTCTATTTGTCCCTATCATGTGTCAGTGTAGCTCAATGGCTCTGCTTGCTCCAGGAATACGAAAAGCCTCAAACCGTTCATTCAGGGCCTTGACAAAGAAATCTGACCATCCTGTAGGTGGGTGGCCATGTGATCTTTTGATGTCCAGTGGGATCCATTCGGTAATGGTTCTAGTCCAGTGGTTGTCTCCAAGTTGCATTACATGTCCAGCCCATCTGATTTTTGATGCCTTGGCAAAGGAGAGAGCATCCCAGACTCTGGATTTTTGACAGAGGTTGGAACTCCGGATTCCTTCTCTCACTTGAGTGAGGCATTATATTCCAAGCATAGCTCTTTCGATTCCTCTCTGGGAGACCCTAATAGCATTCTCATCCTGTGTCTCGTAGGGCCCAGGTCTCTGAGACATATGTTAATGCAGGGAGAATGGTAGAGTTGAAGTTATGTGCCTGGAGTCGGAGGTTCTTTGTCCTTTTTTAGCTATTTCTTCGATGCTCTTGAAGGTAAATAGCATGGAATAAAAAATACAGGGTAATAAAAATGCTTATATTTTTAAAGTTGCTTTATAACTACTCAATAGATATAAAATGATGTGAGAAAGATAGCTCTTCCTGGATAAAACTATTTTAAAGATATACAAACAGAGTTGCAAAAATGTGTGTGTTGGGGGAGAAAGAAATGGGATATTGGTGGTGGGAAATGCACGCTGGTGAAGGAACCGGGCGTTGAAGCATTTTTTAACCCTACCATGAGCAACATTGTAACTGTGCATCTCATTGCGATTCAACTAAAAACTAAAGAAATTCCAATTTAAAAAAATGTGGTATATCAGAGCCTACCCCATATAATCCTATATTGAAAAATGACAGAGGAAAAAAAAGTTATATTTGTATTCAGAAATATTGGAAAAATATTTGGAAAGTTTATCATATGTGTATATACTTCTTCTAGAAGATAGAATGAAAATGCATAAACAGGATAAATAGCAATGTTGACCGAAGAAAATGTTTCACTTTTATCTTATATTATTTTATTTTGAACCATATACATATTTTAACATTTCCTTAAAAATAACCTTTCAATGCTATCTTATTCTAACAATTAAATGGAATGCTTAAAGATCTCTAAGGATACTAGCAACTCTCTCACACTGGTAGGAGTAGCTGGGAATTTAAAGATTTAATTATTTAGTGTATTAGTTTTGTAGTAATCAAAACTTTTCCTTGGTCAAATGTAAGTATTTCTACTCTGAACATAGCCTTCTTCTAGCGGAGTAATTTTCAGTGTGTTACTACAACTGGCTATCATATGGATCAGCATATTTCTTAGGTCATCAATTTTTGATTTACCAAACCAGAGATGACTTCTAATGTGCTCTCCTGGGCAATTGTGCATGTGGATTTTTAATTACTGTCATTTGGAAGCATATTTTGCAAAATACAATGAAAGTGACAAAGCTGCTAGAATTTAATGGCAAGCAAAAGCTGAAATGACAAGGTCTATTGAAGACATGTTTGCCTTTACTTAATTCTGATAAAATATTTTCCCTTTAATCTGGGGGCTTGGGAAATCACTCCTCACAATACTCAGGGCACCAGATACTTAAATTTAAGTAGTTGAAACCTGATTAAATAAAATGCTGTAGTATAATAAATAAATTACCATTGAACCATATCCTCTGAATAGTAGAGCTGACTGAAATAAAAATGTACACGCGTATAAATGTATTCAGTGGTTACATCCACAAAATATTTTTAGAATTCCCGTATTTCTGCTGAGTTTTCACGAACCAGGCTAACTTGATCATGCATGACTAAGTTGATACATCTCTATTCACTACTTTGTCATTCCTTTTCCCTAAGGGCAGCCTTCAGGATTCTGCCAGATAAGCAGTGGGAACAAACTTGGTTGCAAATTCTTTCTAGGGCATTGTTGTAACTCAACTCATAGACATGCACACAGTTGCAGGGTTCCTTAAGTTTAGTGAGTCACTAGACAGTTTTCTGCCATCTATTTTTCCTTTTTAAGTGATTTTTTCATTTCTTCCTAAGCAGACATATCCAGTATGTGGCAACACACACACACACACACACACACACACACACACACACACACACACTTTTCACAAAAGTTCAAATAATAATTTCTTTGTTTGGATTTTAAATCTTGCATATTAATTTGAATTGGGATAGGATTACAGAGTAGGTAGGAGTTTTGACATGTGGGTAAACCGAGATAAAAAATACTTGCTAGTCAAAAATTCATTCACAAGATATGTGCGAAGTTTTATTGCACCTGCACCTAGAAGTCTAGTAACCTTGTGTGTATTTATACATTATTATAGTTATCATTAAGCCATGCTATAACATTATGGCAGTTAATCATAATATATTAATTAAGAATTCTTTTTTAATTTACTTTAATAATGATAATATTTTCAATGTATCATATAGGCATATCATCTTTGAAAAGATAAAACTTTACTGTATGGCAGAGCTCATTATTGCCATAATTGGACATAATTTGCATCATGGTATTGAGCTTATCGGGGTGTTGAACCAGAATTAGGTAATTACCACCAGCACCATCCCACACGGACATGCCTTCTTTGCTTATGAAGACTTGGGGTCATATAAACAAATTTTCTCTTCTATAGTTCAAGCTACTGCTGTACATCTATAATTTTAAAAAGAATTTGTGCTGATGAGATGCTTAGTTTTACAATTAGGAGGGACTTTAATATATGCTGAGAGTTTGGGATTATATGGTTTACAGTGATTCTGTGCATCTGAGTGACTGCAGTGTGAGACTAGAATCAATTTTTGATCAAAATACAAAATAAAATTTGCATTAATTATGTCACAAGAAAATATCCAATGAGTATTATGGTGTGTATATGCAAAAACAAAGAAAAGCTTGACTAATGAGGAATTACAGACTGATATGAAGATTCAGTTTTTCAAATATACAGGGAGCACTTAAACATTAGTTCTTATTTGTGTAATATCTGACAAGTAAATACATAAAAATTTAAAGTACTATATATGTGCATATAAATTATTTCTTAGGTGACAATTTTCCCTTCTGAGGATGTCTATACCAATTCACATACCAATACATGCATTATAAAACTTTTCATAGATTTATGTCTGGTATTTCATCTCTTCTTTTATGAAAATTAACTTATTCTAGCAAGTTGTATATAAATATGTATCAAATATTAGTCTAAGTGAACTGTTCTAGTTTTGATATTTTCATTTTTGAATGATGTATTAGACAGACATCATAACAAGTATATCAAATATTTAAAGCTCTTATTTTCTTGGAGGATGGTTATAAATATCCCATGAATGGCTCTGAACCACCTTCATCTGAGAATATTCAACTAAGTAATAATTATGTAAGCTTTTATTTGACTCTAGACCTATCGATCACTTGATCACTTGAATCTAGACTCTAGACCTATCGCTAATACATCAATAATAATTGAATGTTTATTATGTTAAACTGCAAAATTCCATAAGTCTTACTCTACTGATAGGAAAATATGTCATGAATGAATAATACAACATAGTTACTCATAAATATGCATTAAGGAATGAATGGTGCTTCTTGCTCATAATTTTTCTGGTTCAACAGCTGTTTGTTTGCAATAACTTTCATTCAATAAAGGCAGATCACTTATTTTATAGTCTGTTAAGATTTTCTTATACAGTTCTAGAATGCTACTTATTCTTTGTTTTCTAAAATTCTTTGATTACTTAAAATTTAGCTAGGATAACAGATCTTTATACAATTTCATTCCTTAGTTCCTTGAGAAACCAAGAAACAGTGAAAGCTTACTAAAAATTAGAATAAAGACCACAGAAATAGAACTGGTTCTAAGGCACTTGCCTTGCTCACAACAGACACCAGTTTAATTCTCAGCACCACCTATGACTTCCTAAGAACAGCTAGGAGTGACATTTGACCCAGAGCCAAGAGGAAACACAAAGAAGGGTTAGTGTGGCCAAAAACTAACAAAAATAAACCAAAAAAATCAATACAGTATTAACTAAACCAAAAATAAAGATAGACGTTCCCAAAGACAAATGCTTTACTTTCTCCCATTTATCTAGCTTCTCATAAAGCTGAATTCAGAAATGAAAGTAGAGATAGAGAAAAATGTAAGTGGTGCCGTGCAGGTCAGTAAACAAATTTACAAAGTCTGAAGCCAAGAGACATTTATCAGCGCACAAGCACATGTCTAGGCTGTCTGTAAAAAGATGCAACTATATGTGTTAGCCAGCAGGGCTTGCTTGCTGAGAAAGCTGACTCAGTCTTCTTGAACGTGGTCTGATTGGCTAGCAGGGATGCACCCATCAATTAATCAGGGAGTTTGGGCCATTCCCACGAGAAAGCTCCTTTTTGGTAACTTTCTTCCATTTATCTCTGTGCAAAAAAATCATTTCTGAAGTAGGTGAATAAGTCCATCATTAATCACCTCGAAAACAGAAAAAGACTATTATTAATTATCTTTGAATAAATGGAACTAGGACCATCATTCTAGCCCTTTAACTCAAAAAAGCAAAAAAATCTTTTAGAAATTGATGAAGTTCTGACTTCCGTATCTGTTTCTTCAGGGTCAGAGCATAAAAATGATCCTAGCATTGTGCTTGCAAACTCAGGAAAGGTATGCCAGGTTACCACTAGATGTTATGAGAATTGCAGAGATACAGTTCACATGCAGCCAATCCGGATTGAATCCTGAACACAAGATACAGTCCCCTGAGCAAGACCAAGAGGGACAGTTGAGCACAGAAGTTAGCTCTGATTACAGCAGCTATGGCCCCAAAAGCCTGCACAGTTTCTCTTTCCAAAGAACTTTTCAACACTCAGTTGTTATTCTGGAAACTAAAGCACAGTTAACATGAAAAGGAACTTTGAGAAAAATGACAATTTACTGGACAATGAAATCTAATTTTTTTTCTTAAAAAATACAAAAGTTAGGAGGCCAGTAAACATTCAGGGAGTTCGAAGGATAAATGAGAAAATTGGGAAGGAAAGGAAGAAAGTGAAGGGCTCTCCAGGATGAATGAAATGGAGGAGCGAGAGTCTGCCTCACCAAGTTTAGGTGGGTTTAGTTGTTGAGTTCCAGTGAGTGTTAGTGTTAAAGTGAAAGAGAATTGTTCTGTGCTTGTGAGTACTTGAGAATTGTTTGAACGATGTGCATATAAAACTCGATGAAGAAAGTTAGTTTATAGTACAGATGGTTCCTGGTCCCTCTCTAGAAGTCTGGTCCTCGCTATTACCCATGAACAAAGTCCTGTCCCTGTCCCTAAGGTTGTCGGGTCCCATGAATAACTTTCCTGTCTGTCCCGCACCGTCTACTCGATTCTCGTCAATGACAGCCAGGTCCTGTCCAGGCACTGCTCTCTCTGCCCTGTCTACTTCCCCCAACCTCTGGCCAAAGCCACATGCACTTGAGACAGATCCCTGTGTCCGTACCAGTCGCTGGACCTCCCAAATATACTCCAACGGTGACTGTTGTCCTGTTCTGGCTTTCCTTAGTGTCCGGCCATGGCCCTGTGCATGTGGGTGAGTCTCCTGTGCTCAGTAGCTTGCCAATACCTGGGCATCTTAACCCTGCCTGGACCAGAGCTTTCCTGGGCATCCAAGTCTTGCCTGTAATCTAGGACTTCGAGTCCAGCATATACCTGTATCTGCCCTTGCCTGGCCTTACCTGGCCTACATGTAATGCGCGCTGTGTCTAGGCACACATCCTTACCTGATCCGGGGAGTGAGTCCAGAGAGCATGTGGACAGAGAAAGAAAGAGAGAGAGGGGGAAAGGAGAGGGAGGGAGAAGAGAGATGAGAGAGAGACAAAGGGAGGGAGGGAGAGGAGAGGGAGGGAGAGGAGAGATGAAAGAGAGAGAGAGAAAGAGAGAGAGAGAGAGAGCAAAGCCAAGAGAGCCAAGAGAACAGCCAGGGAGATCGTGCATCTTCATTTTATCTGCTGCCAAATCCCACCCCTACCCCCCAGGCGTCCCTTCTAGATTCTGATTGGCTACCTGTTCCATTGGTGTGGTGATTGGCTAAAGTAACCTGGCGCTCTTCATCTTAGCTCCCTCTGTATCATTAGTATAGACCCAAATTCATGGTCAGCAGACAATTGCCCACTAAGGAGTCAATGAGATTAACTCTAGAAGATGAACAAGGAATAGGGTTCGGTGATAGTGGAATAGGATCAGAATGGGAGCCCAGGTTCAAAGATGTATTAGAGCCTGACAGCTAAGCTCCAACCAATTCCTTTGGCACAATATCATGCCTCCTTAAAATAAAAATATCACAAAAAAGGAAAACGATACCATGATATTATTTTGGTGCATGAAGGGCACGGATGTTGCACCATACTTGGCAGCGCTCATGAATTACTCCTGGCTTTGTGCTCAGGAATCACTCCTAGTGGTATTCAGGGGAACTTGTGTGCTACCAAGGATCAAATTTGGGTTGACTGCATGAATACCTTAATCTCTGCACTATCTCTCAAGCCTCAAAATCAAATATTTTGTATTACTCCTAACTCTCTCTTCATCTTATGGCAATAAAACCTCAGGTAGTATTTCCCCTATAATATTAATTGCACAGAACCTGTTGATATAATTACCATCCAACTCCATGGGTTGGATCCAACCTTTAAATTGTAACTGTTGCACTTGTAGCCGGTATACGCTTTTCTTAAAAATCAAAAAGGAAAAAGTTGGCATTGAGGATCTATTTTCTTTCAATTCTCTGTGTAAACAGAATTAAATAGATTCTAAAAATAATTTTAAAAAAGATTACTTCCTAATCGATCAAGGGAAAGTTTAGCTATTTTCAACAAAGCTTCGCCCAAAAAGTTAGGTAATCAGTCACCAGGAATAGTGTGTACAGTATTCCATAAACAAGTAAATATTTGTAAACATAACTGAATTATAGTCTAGTTATGGATGGTGTACTAAAACTTGTGCTACCAAAACAATTGAATCATCTTAATACATAGCTCTATTTTATTTTAAAATATTTGTGTTTCATTTCTATCTAAATTTATACACATATAAGAAATAACACTGCTGAATCTTATATAAACAATCAATATATTTCCTTCATAAAAATTCAATATTGAAACCAACTCTTTTAAAAGCATTCTTTCCACAGGACACTTATTAGATTTTCTACTACTCTTACATTTGTTTTGTTGATTGAAATCTCAGTTTGTCACTTTCATTACAACATTTTATATATAAATCCATAAATCTCTTATTACAGTTTTTTAGAACACAGCAGTGAAGGATTTTTTCTAATGTACCAAAGTTTTTGTAAAAGATATGAAGTTTTGGGGCCAGACTGATAGTCCAATGAATAGGGTATTTGCCTTGCATGCAGCCTACGTGGGTTCAATCCCTGGCATCCCATATGATCACCCGAGCACTGCCAGGAGTAATTCCTGAGTGCAGAGCCAGGAGTAACCCCTGAGCATTGCTGGGTGTGACCCCCAAAAGCAAAAAAAAATGTGAAGTTTTGACCTAATGTCTAGAGAAACTACAGCAATAATCAGTTATGTACAAAAGCTTTTCAATATATCAGTTTGTTTGAAACCAGAACTAAGAAGCTCCGGCTTCAAGAACCTCTAGTTCTGGTTTCAACAACCTCTAATATGTGCCTCTTAGAGTGCCTTTTACCATCAACGCCACTCTCAATAATATTTGAAAAGAGTCCATAGTTTACGTTTATTTTCTGACCAAGAATTCTCAATTCTTAGTTCAGTTTTGTTTACCATGGATCTTTAGAATAAGTTATACTTTAGCAAAGTGCAATTGAAATTTTATAAAAAATAAATCTTGTAAAATCTCAGCCACTGATGCATGGCTCATTCTTCATACAACTGCGCCCTTGAACTATTCCTCCTATCTCTGGATGATATAGTTTCTGTGAAAATTCAACTCCTTGTATTTCTGACTTCCATTCAAATCTCAAGCATCAAAATACAAAGTGATATGTATAATAATACACTCTGAATTAGTCTACTGTATTACCATTTTTAATATTATTTTCCATTTCTTTCATGCACTTAACATCTTTTGAAAGCGAAAGAGAAGAGGAACAGAGAGAAAGACCAATTGGCAAAATATGAGAGATTGGAGCATGACCTTATGGTTGGTCTCACCCACTTGACTATAAACTCAGCAAGAACAGAGAGGGTATTCACTATAGAACTCATTGTGTTATAGAACTTACTATGTTATAGCATTTACTACGTTCAGCCTGGTCTAGTAGAAGGCTACATGCCTTGCACACCATAATAATATGGTAAACAGCCATTGCTCCAGTGGCTAGAAGTTCTAATATCAAGATGATGGTATATTCAGTATCTGCTTAGAACCTGCTTCCAGTTTCATACAACGCTGTCTTTGTGTGCCATTTCTTGTAGGTTCCAAGGATTGGCATTCCTTTAGTAAAAGTCTTGTCCATAGGGACTAGAGAAATAGTTCAGCCTCAGGCCCAAACGAAAGCAACAACAAACCCCCTCAAGACCTCTTCACCTCAGCGGCGCTATTCTGATGATCTAGTCATATCCCAAACACCCTCACCTCTTTAACCCATTTTAATGGGATGATTCAACATATGAGTCGAGGGGTCCTGGTAGAACACAGCATTCATATCTGCCCAGAGCTGTCATAATATATTCAATTATTGCTGCAGTTTTTAAAAATAAATATTTTCTGGGACCAGAGAGAAGGCACAGTGAGCACGGCACAGGCTTTACAGCAGGCTGAGACATGGTCAATCCCTGGCACCACATACGGTCCCCCAAGGGAGTGATCATCCTGGAGTGATCCCTGAGTACAGATCTTGGTTACTCCCTGAGCACCGCTATGTGTGACCCATAAAAATAAATGAAAACAAGAAGAGAGAAAAGTTGTCTTTCTTTTTGTAGTAGTTATTCCCCAAAAAGCACACCTAACCACAAACATTATTGATCAAAAGATCCTTAACTATTTTCTGCTTATAAATCGTTTGGCTGATGAAGCCCTTTATGTCATCCTGGTAGAGAAAGTTTAACAATGTTTGTAATTTACAAATGTATTTGTGGCAACACAAAGCGGTTGTGTTTATTATCACTCAATGTAAACTGCATACTGTTTTGAATATTTGGGCACTATAAGATTATGCATAGTGTGTATTTCATTTTTACCCGGTTGTTGAGTCCTTCTTTCCTCTAAAATACCAAATTGTTTACCTGTGCCTCAAAAATGTACCCTATGCAATTTTACTGGAAGACTGTTAAATAAATGGTTAGTTTGGATGGCATAAGTTGTTAGAGACATTCTGATTTCTAAACTTACTTTAATTTTTAACAGGCTCTTCTATGTCACTGAGTCTTTTGACTTCCTCACAACGTGGGATAAACCACAAGTATCAAATCCAGAGAAACATGGAAGTTAAGGGGTATAGCCCATTGTGAGCTACGGCTGGTGTGTGTGAGTCTGTGTGAGTCTGTGTGTGTGTGTGTGTAGCTGTGTTGTACAGTGTCAGATGGTGTGGCAAACAAACCAGTAAAGCAAAACTTTACCCAAAGTAGCTATTAAGACCAATTAAACAGGAGCAGCAGGAAGTGCAGAAAATACCCCTTTCGACTTTCCTTATAAGCTAGGATAGGATGTAGCTCCAACAGTACCAACAAAAAAGGAGACACAGGTGGAGGTTTCCAAAGACAAAAAGAGGGTTTGTGGCAGGGAGCCACTGCTTTTGCTGCTGCCTACATCAAACTACTCTCTCCAGGATACATGTGTGAGACTAACTTCCACTATTATGGGCTACCCTTGATTCTCCTAGTGGCTGGCACAACTGTCACATTACAACCAGTGGCTATTTCCAGAGGGGTAGCATCCCCATTTCTATACATTGTTCCTTCTAGATATTAACAATTGTGTGACTGTTAGGACTGAATTTTATTTTCCATTCTTTTGTTTCCTGGTGTTCAGACAAAAATGCTTTGATACTTCACATACTCCTCTTTTCAATGTATGTCATTCTTGGGGTTCAGAAAAGTGAAGGCATACTCTGGGTCAGCACTTCCAGAGCCTTCCCTCTTTTAGACACAGAAGGCTGCAGATAAACTCGAATATATTTGCATATTCTTTCTGTCAGTATCATCATGCCTACTATCTCTCTCAGAAAACACTGTGCATGTTTTAATGGCGACCCTTTAATGGCGACCCTTTGATGGAATGTGTCACACTAAGTCAATATATTAGCAGGCTCACTGACACCACATTCAAAATTATGCCTCAATCTTCTTCATCAGAACTGAAGGTCTTCATACTTTATGGTTCTTTTCCTTATGCTCTTTTTTCTGAGGTAGTTGTGAATGACAGAGAAATTATGGGGTGCTGTCTGTTGACCTTTCTGAACCTCACTGTGTAAGAGGCAAAGAGCATATAAATAACAAATATAAATCCAACTTGCCAGTTAACTCAAGGTTTCAAATAAGAAAGTTTACACAATAGAGGTCAATGACATGTGTAGATTTTGTACTAAAGAAAAAACCTGGTGGGGAAAGGGATACAAACTGAACAAGAATAAATCTGTAATTTCATGTTCTGAGGAATGCAGTTCATTCATGACAGAACTCTGGGTTCTAAGATGATGAGAACAGAGAAGCAACAAGTTCGAGTATATCTGATACATAAAACACTGGTATCACTTTTATGTTATCTTTTTTTTTTTTTGCTTTTTGGGTCACACCCAGTGATGTTCAGGGGTTACTCCAAGCTCTGCACTCAGGAATTACTCCTGGTGGTGCTCTGGGGGACCATATTGGAAGCCAGGGATCGGACCTTGGTCTGCAGCATGCAAGACAAACACCCTACCCTCTATGTTATCACTCCGGCCCCTATATAATTAAATTTATGGCAAACTGTATTAAAAGTGCAAGCCATGAGAGAGTCTGAGATTTTCTGCCTGGTGTGCTAAACCTCTGCTATCAAAATATTTTTCTCATTTTATTTCAATAATACATATTTCATGTTACTAAGTAAAATCACATAGTATTTATAACTAAAGCAGAAATGAATCCGGAGGAATTAAATCATTTCTGTAGTCGGGCACAAGGTTTTTAGGTGTTTTGTCCTATTTGTTCATTTTACTGTGTTGGGAATTAAACTTGGGATCTCCCATGTAAAGGCTAATTTGCTTGCTAAGCTGCAACTTTATATTAAGATAACGCTTTTGGAGTAAAATAATATATGAAATAGTCTCTTTACCTTTTTTGGTTGGGAGGCATACTTAGGGGGTATATAAACTTCAGGCTTAATTTTGAGAGTCACTTCTGGCAGTGCTCAGGTGACTGTGTAGAGGCAGGAATTACAAGTAGGTCTCCCACATGCAAAGCTTTCAGAGCCCATTGTGATTTCCGTCCTGCCCTTCTGGTAGCCTCACACTAGGCAGGCGGCAAAAGCAATTCTGTGGTTCCTCAACTTTTGAGGAAGGTGTAAGTTAAATAGTGTCCATCAGGGCCGGGCGATAGTCCAGCAGGTAGGGTGTTTGCCTTGAATGTGGCCGGCCCGTGTTGGCCTGGGTTCGATCCCGGCATCCCATATGGCCCCCAAGCACGGCCAGGAGTAGTTCCTGAGTGCAGAACCAGAAGAAACCCTAAGCATTGCCAGGTGTGAACCAAAAACACCAAAAAAAAAAAATAGTGTCCATCAGTTTGCAAGACAAATTAAGAAATCTGTCCTGGAATGTAATTCCAAATCCTTAAACGTATCCTATTATTTTTTGCTATTAGAAAACATTGCTTTCTTTCAGAACAAAAACCAAATGCAGAAAACATCTTAAAAATTTCTTGATTGTGAGTGGAGGAAAATAAGCGTCAACATGCATCTAAATGTGATAAATTACCATAAAATATTATCTGAGTATTGAGAAAATAACTCATTTAAGATGAATTTTCTGGTTAAGAGATATATGAGAGAGACTAGGAATTGAACTAAAATGTCTAAGAAACATCAATTTACAAAATGAACAAAACAAGCAAGTAGCAATAACAGAAGTCCAATTTCAAACTTACATACTAATAAAAATTCAGAAATTAGATATCTCAGCATGATAAAAGTAATCCTTAAGGGAAAAATACTTTATTTCTACTTTGGTAAATATTAATGTCATGCTAATAAGTGCTATTTTAGTGTACATGCTAAATTTTCTTTCAGAACAAATCACGAAGTATTTTAAAAATGCATATTAACTCAAATGCATTGATTTTTAATTTACATAAATATATTTTCACATTATTTTATAATTGAAACAACAAATACATTTCTCATTCATTATGAAAAAAGGGAAAAAAAATCCTGAACTATTTTTCTAGGCATAATGATGCTCTTGAGGTCTTATATCACATTGAATACCAATAGTAAGACAGAAACATTTTGAAAAAGTCACAATTAGTTGAGAGTTCATTTTGTAGATCACATTAGTGTTTTTACATTGTCCTATTCAACTAGTCATATATATTTATGCAAATTTTAAATATAGTATTGAATATAGTTATTTCAAAAGTCTAGTTTACATGTTACTGTCTTTTAGAAAGACACAAAAGGATGCCTGTCTTCAGAAACTCTTGAACTCATTCGCCAACGTGGCAAGGCGCGAGCCTCAGGAGACCAAATGCTAACGTCCAAGCTTGCTAAACGTTGCAGAGAAGTGATAAAAGCAGACCTCAAAGACAGAAGAGCAGAAATACTGGAAGATGCAGCAGAAGCCGGGAAAGCGTATTCGCACTGCCCGCCTGTCCTTCGCCAACTATAAGACCAAGATGACTGCCCTCCGACGCCCTGATGGATCTATCACATCTTCCAGAAAGGCAATGGAGAAGATTATCCAGGACTTCTACTCAAATCTCTTTGATAGCCACATCCACCTGCCCACATACCAAATTCCACAGGATGGATATGTCATTCCCAACGTTCTCCCTTCTGAAATCCGACATGCCATCTCATCGGTAAAGAAGGGAACAGCACCAGGCCCAGAAAAATCAGACCCGAACATCTGAAGAATCTGCCGTTGGTACTCATCAATACACTAGCTCAGCTCTTCACATGCTACCTGTCCGAATGCAAGGTGCCCTCCCAATGGAAAACCAGCAGGACAGTTCTACTGTTCAAGAAGGGAGACATTCACGACATCGGCAACTATCGCCCCATCTGCCTGTTGTCTGTCTTCTACAAGCTGTTTACACGAGTCATCCTGAACAGGATTAGCAGAACACTAGATGAAGGACAACCATGCGAGCAAGCAGGTTTCCGGAAAGGATTCAGCACAATCGACCATATCCACACAGTAACCAAGTTCATTGAGGTTTGTAGGGAGTACAAGATGCCACTCTGTCTCACGTTCATTGATTTACAGAAAGCCTTTGATTCTGTGGAGACTGAAGCAGTCATCGAAGCCCTAGTCAAACAGGGTGTTCAAACCCAATACATCAAGATCCTTCATGAGCTGTATTACATATTCACCACCAGGATCTCACCATTCTACGAAGAAGTGGTCATTGATGTCAAAAGAGGGGTTCGACAGGGTGATACCATCTCACCAAAATTCTTCAGTGCCACCCTCGAGAACATCATAAGACAGTTAGAATGGGAAGGAATGGGAGTGAAGATAGATGGTAGGCAACTACACCACCTCTGCTTCGCTGATGACATCGTTCTAATAACACCAAACATTAGCCAAGCGGCACAAATGCTGGCTGACTTTGACCGAGAATGTAGAAAGGTAGGTCTACAGCTGAATCTGAAGAAAACTATGTTCATGAGAAATGAACTAGTTCCTGAGGTCCCATTCACTCTAATGGAACAAACATCTCTGAATGCAGCAGTTATGTGTACTAGGTCGAGAAGTTAACATGATGAGCGACCTAAAACCTGAGCTGCGCAGGGAGGAAGAGAGCGGCATGGAATGCCTTCAAAGGCATCGAAGAAATAGCTAAAAGGACAAAGAACCTCCGGCTCCGGGCACATCTCTTTGACTCCACCATTCTCCCTGCATTAACATACGCCTCAGAGACCTGGGCCCTATGAAAGCAGGATGAGAATGCTATTCGGTCTCCCAGAGAGGCATCGAAAGAGCTATGCTTGGAATATCACGTCTCACTCAAGTGAGTGAAGGAATCGGAGTTCTGACCTCTGTCGCTATTCCAGAATCAGGGACGCTGTATCGTTTGCCAAGGCATCGAAAATCAGATGGGCTGGACATGTAAAGCGATTTGGAGACAACCGCTGGACTAGAGCCATTACCGACTGGATCCCACGAGATGTCAAAAGATCACGTGGCCGCCCACCTACAAGAACATCAGACTTCCTTGTTAAGACCCTGAAGGAACGGGTTGAGGCTCTTCATATTCCTGAATCAACCAGATGCCATTGGGCTACATTGGCACGAGATAGGGTCCAATGGAAATGTTACTGGCGCCCGCTCGAGCAAATCGATGAATAACGGGATTAAAGTGATCAAGTGAAGTGATGAGTTACTATCAAGCAATTTCTTTAAAAAATAACTTTATTTAAACACCCTGATTTAAAAATTTGTTCATAGTACAGTCCATAGTACAATTTTTTTCATAGTACAGTTGTATCAGATATACAATATTCCAACGCCAAACCAATACCACCACCAATGTGCTCTTACCCTAGTTTCCCGATCTCAAGATCACCCTCTTATCAGACACTAATTAACTTATTTTTATATTGCTTATTATAGATCATTTGCAAAAAAATATATCAAGAAATGCTTTCTTAGAAGAAAGTTAGTGAAAATGGTTTGTTCTCACTCTGGAGCCATTGAGACATTAAGCCCCTCATGATGTAAGAAATTACAAAGATGTTCTTACAGTGTAGACATTGTGTCTATATTGTTATTGATAACCTTCTATTTTATATCCCATTAAATGTGGTGTGATACTTGATGTATCAGTATTGTAGCTGCCACATGCTCCAGGAATTTCAACATTTTTAAACAAGGTAATAAATTTGGAGTAAAATTTTAACTGGGGTTAAAGAGTGACATTGTGGCCTTCCAGAAGAACAGGGAAATGAGGGGAGGTAGCCCATTCCTGACTCTGTGAAAGCCTAGAGATTTTAGTCACGAAACCTGCATACATTAGTTTTTCAGAGATTTATTTCTGGGTGAAGTTCATTTGAGCAGTGGAGTCTGACCTTGAACATGGTGGTGATTGTGGAGTGTGGAGGTTTGTAGCTACTGGGGTTCTGTTGGGATGGGCTAAGGAAGCGGCTGTCTCCCTCTCAGTTGCTCCCGTTGACTCCGGCTCTTGTGGTAACAGGAAACATCTCTGACTTTTAAGGTATTTTAATTGGAATACTTTTTCTATTAGCATTGTGTAGCCTTATAAAATCATAAGTGCATGAGTAAATAATTATTAGAGGTTAACATAAGTTATTAAGCGATTTTATTATAGTCAAATAAAGTACACCAATGTGAAAAATAGCTTTTGTAAAAGCACTCTTTCTATATAAGTTATTTTATAATAATCTCATCCTTGAAATCAAATTAAATCTTATCTATATAGCAGTTTTCAAAAATATTTTAATGGTAAAAAGAAAACACTATTATATCAGTCATTTACTACATATAAATTTTACAAAAAAAATTGAAAAAGTTATAAATGACTTAGAGTGCCTGACAAATTAATAATAATGCATGTACTAAACTACAATTAATACATAATGAAAAAATACAGTATATACCCAAAATAGTGATTATGAGGAAGCATATTATATCTAAATTTTCAGATTAAAATGTAAGCTGTATACATTTGAATGATAACAGATGTCAACTTAAGAATTAATTAACAAAGCAAATGAGAACTATGTAATTTAACTAATTGAACATTAAGATAGGAAGGAAGTAAAAGATACATAAATATACAATATCAGAGAAATCAATAAGCCAAAATATGCATGTTTAATAAATATTTGCCACATGCAAGATTATAGAGAAATAAAATGAAGAGTTTTCTTACAGACCCTACAGGTATCAAGTATTTGACATTTGACATATTCAGAACTACGAGTAAATTTATGCTAGCAAATTTGTAAACAAAATGAGTTGACAAATTCATCATAAAATGTAGTTAAAACCACTGATGTGTGTTTAAGCATACACACATATCCACACATAAACAATAAAATTTGATTTGTTTTCTAATCAAACATTTCCAAAAGGCATTTTCAAGGATAGATAGAAATTTTTGTGATTTACTCCTCATATTTACAAGTATTATTCTTATACAAAATCCTTTGGAAATTGGTAAAGCAGCTTCTAAAATAAATATTACATAAATGTATAGCAATACTATCATAAGTATAACTTCAGAAATAGTAGGATATTAGCAAACCAAGCAGCAATATTTACAAAGAATCACAGGTTTCAACATAGAAACAATTATTTTTTCTCTTTTTTGGGTCACAACCATCGATGCTCAGGGGTTACTCCTGACTCTTCGTTCAGGAATTACTCCTGGCGGGGCTCAGGGGACCATATGGGATGCCTGGGATTGAACCCGGGTCATCTGCATGCTAGGCAAATGCACTACCCACTGTGCTATGGCTCCGGCCCCAAAAGAATCCTTTTTCTAATAATTAAACATCCATTTGGGGATCAGCATGAGAGGACTGTAAATATTCTAACACATTATCAAAGTAAAGTACAATATATAAAACCATTTAGAGGAAAATAATGCAATATTATTAAATTTCATAATGCTAATTTCAATGAAATTATATAAGGTTTCAGTGTAAGACAGTATTCAAACATCACTTTCTCAAATACTAAGGATTAAGAAAAGAAATTCCCAAAAAATCAAAAAAAAAGTAAGAAAGAAATAAAAAAATAAGAAAATTATAATACTTTTTTGTGCATAAATTCAAATTTCATATAAATGTATATTATTTGACAACATAATACAAAATAAGTAATTGTTTCATCACTGTGATTGTTATTATTTAATCATTCCACCAGTGGCTGGACTAGTACTGTTACTGACTGGATCCCACGGGATGTAAGAAGACCACGTGGCCGCCCACCTACAAGATGGTCAGACTTCTTGGTCAAGACCCTGAAGGAGCGGTTTGAGGTTCTTCATATTCCTGAATCAACCAGATGCCATTGGGCTACATTGGCACGTGATAGGGTCAAATGGAAATGTTACTGGCGCCTGCTCGAGCAAATCGATGAATAGTCGGGATTCAAGTGATCAAGTGATCAATCATTCCACGTGTTAGCTGTGCAGTCACTATCACTATCACTATCTTTCTGTTAATCACCTATTTGCTAGAGTGGGCACCAGTAATATCTCCATATGTCCTGTTTCAAGCTAGTAGAACCCAAAGGCATCGGCTTGTTCCAGGAACATAAAGAGCCTCAAACAATTGTATTAGGTCACGGGAATGACCTAATATAAATGTTACTGGTATTTTGTATATCAAATACAACATGAGCAGCTTGCCAGGCTTGCCGTGTGGGTGGCATACTATTGTAGTCACCTCTAAATAAAGCATTTATTGATAAACCACGAGGCCGCTAGCGGCCGCGCAAAGCCAGGCTGTGATAGTCTGGTCTGCTGGGTGGAGTTGTGAAGAGAGGGAAGTCCGGATGTGGAAAATGGCGGGCCCCATGGAGTAGGGGAGGGTGGTCTGGCTTGTTGTGAGGCTCAGCTGGGGTGGCAGGCCAGGGCTAGAACCCGCCATGCCTCCCGGGTGCCTCACGAGCAGCTGGGCACAGGGAGAGCAAGTAGCAGCTCTGCCCCCATGTCTGAGAGTCTCTGGTTCAGCATGAGAGTTTCTTCACCATTCTAGCTGTGCAGTAGCTTTATATATTCTGATATTATTGTTTATGCTGCATAAAGGTAAAAAATATACAGTCCAGAAAAAATGGAAGCCAGGAAGTTTGGTCAATGGTTGGAAACCTGCCACTAGTGTGTGGAAACAAAGGGCAGTGAGGGATAGCAAGAAAGCAGCATAACAATAACAGTTAGAAATGGTCATTTTGGACAAGAACTGAGTTGAAAGTAATATTTGATAGCCCTTCTTTGTCGGTATTGGAAACCAGAATGATAAAATGAGGGGAGGAGGAAATGATAGCAGAGAGAGAGAGAGAGAGAGAAGGAGGAGAGAGAGAGAGAGAGAGAGAGAGAGAGAGAGAGAGAGAGAGAGAGGTGTCTGCCATAGAAGCACGGGGGCAGTGGGAACTTGGGAGGGAAACTGGAGTCATTGGTGGTGGGAATTGTACAATGATGAAGGGACAGGCTCTGGAACATTATATGACTGAAGTACAATCTGGAACAATTTTGCAACCCCCCAAACAATGCCATGCTACTTCTACTCTAGGTTTTGCTTAGTAATAAAGTTCCCCTTCAAATTTCTCCAGAGTTTAATCTATTTTTCTTCCAAGAAGCCTGGGTGTGTGTGTGTGTGTGTGTGTGTGTGTGTGTGAGAGAGAGAGAGAGAGAGAGAGAGAGAGAGAGAGGATTGTTTGGGGATACACCCTTTGTTGTTCAATTTAGTCCTAGTTCTGTGCTCAGGGACCCCTTCTGGTTAGCCCATATTTGGTGCCAGGAATCAAACTCAGGTTGACTGTTGCCAGAGAGGAGACACAGTGTGAGCACGTGTGAGCACTCTCTCCATCCCTCTGTTTACTTTAGGATCTCAATTTTATGCAGCCCCATAGCGTCCTTTTCCAGAGGCAAACATTATTTCTGTCATTTATAAAAAAGTATTTCTAACACAATTATCCCTGTACTAACAGAAATTATATTTAGGTATCCCCATAAACCATAATAATTTTCTTTTGTTTTTATAATACTAAAATATCACCATCCTTTCATTTTCTCACTACATATAGGCAGGTTCTTGACACTTTCAAGTGCTCGTGAAATTTTGAATTAGAATCTTGGTGAGCAGAACAGTTCAGAATTCTATAATGACCAATATTTTTATTTTTTATATTTTTTATTGAGTTATTGTGTCATGCAGTTAGGAGGCTGTTCATGATTAGGTTTCAGTCACACAATGGTCCAAGATCCATCCCTCCCTCCACCATTGCACATTTCCTACCACCAATGTGCCCCTCTGCTCTCTTGCCAGTCCCCAGCCTCCTCTATAGTAGGCACTTTCCTTCTCTCTCTCTCTCTCTCTCTCTCTCTCTCTCTCTCTCTCTCCCTCTCTCTCTCTCTCTCTCCTATTGAGCGTTTTGGTTTGCTGTCCAGTTATTGAGAGGAGACCATGTTTCTTCCTTTTTCTACTCTGCATGCAATTCTTATGCAGTGGTCATTTACCACCATTTTGCCATAGTGATGAGCAAGATATTAACTACTCTCTTTGTTTATTTAAGCCATCAATAAACTTGTTGTGATATTATTGGTTTACACGATGGCATATGTTTTAAGATTATTTGTATACCTATTTAAAAGGAAGGACTGGCCAAGATAAATGGGCTATGGAGGCTGGCATCCTATATAACCTGCTGAGCACTGGGAGAAGTAATTCCTGAGTGCAGAGCCAGTACTAAGCTCTGAGCATTGTTGTTTGTGGGCTCCAAACAAAACCAAACCAAAAAAATGCTATATTTTACCCTACAAAATGCCATTTTCCATGAATCCCTTTGAATTCTTTCAGCTTAGCTTTCCATCCCTTGTTGTGATTCTGTGAACATGTTCATAGTAGGAACAGAAATACATCTACTAGTGCCAAAATAAAAGAATTCTTTAATAGCGCTAATAAAAATGAGCTATGCAGGCTTGATGCTCACACAGTCTGCATATTCTATTTATTAAAAGTTTTACTACATGGTGAGTACCTGTCTCCTTATATGCTAGAATAGATTCTTAAATTCTAAGCACATTTCTCAGAAACAGCTATAAAATATGGAAGAGATCTGAGATAAACACAAATACCATCTACAGTCTGTTGCCTGAAAAGACGTACTTTGTCAGATAGAAAATTAGAAGTGAAATGCAAGCATGTAGCCCGGACTCTATCATTTAAGGACTAACACCTGCTACACATTGTGTCAAGTTAGAGCAATAAAGAGACTCAGAAAATAAAAGTTTGTTATATTGAGACATTGTAGGGGAGTTTTGTCAATGTTTATAGTAAAATATCTATGCATATTTAGTAAACCTTATAATAATTTAAAGCACTTAAGACAATGGTTGTTAAAGACAGAAACATTTTTTGTGGATTTACCACTTTGAAATTTTATTATTACTATCTTTTGCTAGTTTTCTACTGTAGTCACTACTTTATTTATTTTTTTTAACTGTAGTCACTATTTTTAAAGTGCTGTTTATTTCTATGATACTATGGTTACAATAAGAAGTCACAAAAATCTTTATGTAATTTGGCAACTCCATCTATAAAAAAATAAGCAAATTGTTATGAACCAGGTAAGCATATATAAATATAAATGTCAAAACAGCTGGTGGAGGGGCTGGGTGCTGGAACACTGTTTGACTGAAACCCAATCATGAACATCTTTGCAATTGTTTATCTCATGGTGGTATAATAAAAATAATATAAAATATAATAAATAAATAAACATAATAAAATTATAAATAAAATTTCAAAACAGAAAATTAAAAAATATGAACAAGTCAACATTAAAAGTTATGCTACTCAAACTTATGTATCACAAAACAGATCACATAATTTGAATATTTATGCTATATTTTTTTATATGATATATCAATGTATATCATTGATATATTGATCAAAAAATTCATTTATTTATGAGGCCCTTTAACTTTTGGGACATATATTTAAGTAAAGCAAATTAAATTGTTCAAAAAATGTAGAAGAGGAGATAAATCAGGCTAGTTTCTACTAATGTTGAGGAAATCTCAGTCATGTAAGACCACTGGAAAATACACCTCCATACACATATGAAAAGTTCCTGTAGAATAAGCAACCAAATTCACAAAGAGACATTACTGTGGTAATATCTGTAGAAGGAAAAGACAAAAATGGTTTGGAAAGTGATCAGTGAAGGGAATCGGAGAGGACAGGGAAAAGTAAATGTAAACACCAGTTCTTCACAACCTGCCATAAACCACCCAATAAAAATATCAATCTTCAGAAAAAAAATGAACATGACAAAAGAGTATTACTTCTGTAGGAATTTAAAAATTGCTGCAGAGTTGCAAACTATCACAAAGCTTTCCTGAAATGCAATTGACAAATAATTGCCAAAATTTATAAATAAATACTAAAATAAAAATTTAATTGACTCAAATAACCTGAAAATATATAGAAAAGATAAGTTGTAAAGAAAAACTATCTAGTGTGAATTAATATACGATCAAAGAGTACTGAGTTATTTATAAAAACAGCTTGAATCAAACTTGCAATAACTAAGATATCAACAGAAAATAAGAAATGCAATCAAATATTTTATTTCAGTTCATTTCTTCTCCCCATTTTTTGATCGGGTTGTTTGTTTTCTTTTTTTTAATTTTTTTATTTTTTAAAATTACAAAGATATACAATTAAAAAAGTTCATATTTGGGTTTTGGCCAAACAGTGTTGCAGCACCCATCCGCCACCAGTGCCCATCTCCCACCACCAAGGTCCCCGGTTCCCTCCCCCTCCCCCAGCCCTCCTCCATGGCAGGTTCTTTATTTCTTTCCATTTCTCTCTCTTTCTCTTTTCCTTCCCCTCCAGACCATGGATTACAGAACATACATTAAAGGGTTGTCATGTGTATCTTTTGCCTCTATTTAATGCTCAGTTCTAGGTTGACATAAGTACCCTCAACAATTGTTAGCACACTGTTCCATTTTCTGTCTTACCTAACCTCTGACTCCCACACGTTTGTGATAATTTCCACCTTTGACAGGACCTCCTGATGTATGTTTCACTTGACCTTGGATATTGGTATCATAATATGTACCTATATATTTATGTTATGCAGATAAATGCAGTCATTCTGTAACTGTCTCTCTCCTTCTGGCTAATTTCACTCAACATAATCTTCTCCATGTCCATCCATTTGTAGGCAAATTTTATAACTCCATTTTTCCTAACAGCTGCATAGTATTCCATTGTGTAGATGTACCAAAGCTTTTTATCCAGTCATCTATTTTCGGGCACTCTGGTTGCTTCCAGATTCTTGCTATTGTGAATAATGCTGCTATGAACATAAAAGTAGGGATGGTGTTTCCGCTGCGTATTTTTGGCTTCACAGAGTAGATTCCCAGGAGTGGTATCGCTGGGGTCAAATGGGAGTTCAATTTCTAGTCTTTGGAGGAAAGCCCATATTGTTTTCCAGAAAGGCTGTACCAGCCGGCATTCCCACCAACAATGGATGAGTGTCCCCTTTTCCCCACACCCACTCCAGCACTTGTTGTTCTTGTTCTTTTGAATATGTGCCAGTCTCTGTGGTGTAAAGTGGTATCTCATTGTTGTTTTGATTTGCATCTCTCTGATGATTAGTGATGATGAGCATTTTTTCATATGTTTTTTGGCCATTCGAATTTCTTCCTTGCTGAAGTTTCTGTTCATTTCTTCTCCCCATTTTTTGATGGGGTTGTTTGTTTTCTTCTTGTAAAGTTCTACCAGTGCCTGATATATCCTGGATATTAACCCCTTATCAGATGGGTATTGGGTGAATATTCTTTCCCATTCTGTGGACTGCTTTTGTATCTTAGTCACTGTTTCTTTTGAGGTGCAGAAGCTTTTTAGTTTCATGTAGTCCCATATGTTTATCTTTTCTTCTTGTTGCTTTGTTAGTGATGTTTCATCTTTGAAGATGCCTTTAGCTTCAATGTCATGGAGGGTTTTTCCTATATTTTCTTCAATGTACTTTATGGATTCAAGTCTGATATTGAGATCTTTAATCCATTTTGATCTGATTTTTGTGCATGGTGTTAGACACAGGTCCAAATTCATTACACTACTAAACATATATGCACCCAACGAGGGGCCAGCAAAATACATAAAACAACTGCTAAGAGACCTCAAAGAAGACATTGACAGTAGCACAATAATAGTTGGAGACTTCAACACTGCTCTATCAACGATGGATAGATCAACAAGACTGAAACTCACCAAGGAAATATTGGCCCTGAAGGAAGAAATGGAAGAAAGAGAGCTAGTAGATATATACAGGGCTTTTCATGCCAAAAAAGCTGAATACACATTTTTCTCTAGTGCACATGGAACATTCTCCAAGATAGACCACATGCTGAGCCACAAAGCATACCTCAATAAAATAAAAAGATAGAAATTGTGTCAGCTATCTTTTCAGACCATGATGCACTGAAAATGGAAGTTAACCGTACACAGAAACAGGGAGTCAAACCAAACACCTGGAAACTGAACAGATCACTCCTGAACAACAAATGGGTCATAGAAGAATTCATTCTTTTACATGTCGCTGCCCAATTTTCCCAACACCACTTATTGAAGAGGCTTTCCTTACTCCATTTTAGACTCGTTGCACCTTTATCAAAGATTAAATGATCATGTGTTTGAGGTTGGGTATCAGGAGGTCTTGTCAAAGGTGGAAATTATCACAAACGTGTGGGAGTCAGAGGTTAGGTAAGACAGAAAATGGAACAGTGTGCTAATAATTGTCGAGGGTACTAATGCCAACCTAGAACTGAGCATTAAATAGAGGCAAAAGGATACACGTGACAACCTTTTTAATGTATGTTCTGTAATCCATAGTCTGGAAGGGAAGGAAAGAGAAGAGAGAGAAAGGGAAAGAAATAAAGAACCTGCCATGGAGGTGGGCTAGGGAATGGGGTAGGGAACCGGGGGCGTTGGTGGTGGGAGATGGGCACTGGTGGAGGGGCGGGTGCTGGAACACTGTATGACAAAACCCAAATATGAACTTTTTAATTATATATCTTTTTTATTTGTATATCTCACAGTGGTATAATTAAATACTTTAAAAATTATTTCAGTTTTGGAGCTACACCAAGCAGTGAGAGGATTACTCAGTACTCCAGACTTTGAGCTCCGTGATCTGGGTAGGGCTCAGGGTACCATATGGAGTGCAGAGTATTGAACACAGGTTGGCTGAGAACAAGGCAAGCACCCTATCAACTATACTGTTTCAGTTGTCCAAATTAAAAATTTTCAAAAGGTAAAATCATATAGGCTATAAAACTAAGACACAGCATTGAAGATATAATTAAATGGATTGAGCACATGATATGCAAGAGCCTTGACTTGATACCAACCAGTTCACTGTCCTATCAGAACCTCCCAAACACCAAGCAGAGCTTAGCAACCAAGCACTAACGGATATGTAAAATAAATAATAATAAAATTCATGCAAACAAAAGTAACAAATAACAAGAAGAATATTCCTTTAGCGATTCAATCATGAGTCAGGTAAATAATACAGAAAGTAAGGTGACTGCCTTGTGGTCAAAGTGAGTTTATCTGAGTACATGCCCCATCCACAAAACAAATAAACAAATGATAATTAAAACCTAGTAACTAAGTTCAGGAATATCATTCAAGTAGAGCACATGCCTTATATGTATTAGTCCCTGAGTTCAACCCCTGGGACTTCCTGCAGCAGCCTCTGAACCCCTTTGCTTTTACACACACAAACATCAAAGCAGAACAGAGTAACACCGGTGGATCCAAGCACTACCGAACAAAATCGCCCAACTTTCACACTGATACAAGTGGACTCCAGCACAGTTTGAGGGGTGCCAATCACCCCGACTACTTCTGGGGTGCAGGTTCTCTAAATTCAGTAAAAACACATTTTTTCAGACACACACACACACACACACACACACACACACACACATTCAGCATGTGAGTCCAATGGGAAAACAAGAAAAGAAAGTTTATGTAAGAATACGAAACAAAGGGGCCAGATACAGCGGTTAGTGCTTGCTATAGATTCTGCCCAGCACCTCCCATGGCCCCCTAAGATGATCTGGAGTGATTCCACAGTACGAGTCAGTAGTAAGCCCAGATCAATGCCTGACGTGGCCCGAAACACAAATAAAAGAAGAAATTAAGAGTTAAAGAGTGAATAGCTTCACACGCATCTCTTATTTTTGTTATCAGTACACTTCCTTTACTGGTTACTTTGATGTAAGAACCACCAAGCCAGACTTTAAAAAAAAGGTCAGCACTATTTCTCATTTAACTAAGGTTTCAGTTGAGAGCAAAGCACATATTTTATTTCCAACTAATTTTTTGAATATTATGTATTCAGTAACCTTTAACTGTTTCTGACTCTTTTTTAGGAACAAGGAATGCTGTGCCCCCTCCCTCCCCATTCATTTATGAGAACTAAAAGGTGAAGCAACACAAGAGAAGTTAAAGGAGCTAGGTCATATATAATGATGACCCAGTAGGCCACATAACAACTAGGATAGTGTAATTACATACCATAGCATTCATAGTGTTAGTGATAAAACTCCCTTTTGATAAATTTCTCTGAACATATTCCCTTGGTTATGTGACACATGCCTGAATAATAAAATTTTCCGAAGCAGGAAACATGGGAAAGAGAATTAATAGATCCATTTTTAAAATCTCGAGATAGTTTGAAAAAGGGAGGGATGGTGCTTTTTCTATATTCAACAATGCAGGACATAGATTTTTAAGGTAAAGAGGTAGGATGTTAGCAAGAAACTACTGAAATGTATTTTAGTCACTGAAAAGAACAGGAAATAGCCTTTGGAATATTGTCAATTTCTTGAGCTATGAAAAAGAGTGCAGAGACATCACGAAAGAAGGGTCTGTCGTGGAAGAGAGATTTCTATCATTTTAGATACCAATATTATAATCATCATCATGATTTTTCAATCCTTATTCTTTCATAGTGAGAATTAGCTGAATTAAAATAAAAATATGGTATAATGGTTGAATACAGTTTTATTTATAACTTTAACTATTGATACTCATATATAATTTCATACAGAAATCAAAGAATAGTTAATTTGATATTTAACAAAGAAGTTAGCTCTGTTGATAAAGCATCTGAACATAAATTACAGGTGAATTTTCTTTTCAGAGTTAAGATAATGCCTAAGCATCTATTTACATCCTGATTTGTTTCATTGTAAATTTTGACTAAGAATTCAATGTTATCTTAATAAGATAAGCAAAAGTTCAGGTTCAATTAAAATGTTTTTTTTTTGTTTGAGGGCCCTTAAAAATTATGGACAGATTTTTATTTCAACTTGTAGAAAAGAATGATAAAATTTGGAGATTGGTATTTTTCAGTCATGTTTTCATTTAAAATTTCATTTGTAGCCATTTAATTCTATTTATTTAAATGAACATTCTATTTATTTAAAAGATATTTTCTAGCTAATTTTTGTTCTTTTTCCAAAGTTATGAAATTAAGTGATCTAGCCATTGATGTAGTTAAAATGGTAGACAACTTGCTCTGTATATGTTAAGCCATGTGAAGTTCTAGTAACAATAGTAGAAATTCTAAATCAAAATAAGTTACGCCAAGCACCCATGTCAGAGATGAATTTTTTAGCTCTTAATGTCACTCAAAAAGGCTGCATATTCAATTGACAGTTATTGTATTGATCAATTAATTATTGATCAATGATTGCATTTTAGAACCCGATCTGGCATAGAATATACCACCCATAAAAAATTCAGGTTAGAGCTCACCACATTTCAACTGAGCATTACTAATTTTACAATTCATTGTTTGAATCTATTTTCAACATGCCTACTTGACTTCCAATGAACTAGAGCAAATTTTGATTATTTTTAGAAAATATATTTTCAGTTAAAATATTTTCTTGTATCTGCCTTCACACAAGCTACCCGTGTTGTATTTGATATGCCAAATACCAGTAACAATTATAGACCTCATTCGGAATGGATTGAGGCTCTTTGTGTTCCTGGAGCAAGCAGATGCCCTTGGGCTCTACTAGCATGAGACAGAACATATGGAGATGTTACTGGGGCCCGCTCGAGAAAATCGATGATGAATGGGAAGACAGTGATACAGTGATACAGTGATCTGCCTTCATGAGATAAGAATTCTGGATGAGATTATTTTAGAATTTATTTTTAATAACTGGAATAAAGTGCTATGTTTTTAATGTAGAACTTAATATATACAAATATAAATATCAAACTCAACATTCTATTTTACCCCAATTCTTCTATCGCAACTGCTTTGTATGTATGGATTAGTTTACAAACTACAATTTATTTACAAAGTGTATGTCACTGAACCTGACTTTTGATATACAGCCTAAAAGATTAGTAGAATTATAAATTGACATTTTCTTCAAATTAAAACTGTCACTTTAGAAACACTGTCACTGAAGATCCATAATACCTATTTCAACATTCTCCTATTTGAGATAAAGACCTAATCTATTATTGTGAATCTTTTTTTTTTTTTTTTTGCTTTTTTTGGTCACACCCAGCAATGCTCAGGGATTGTTCCTAGTTCTTTTCTCAAAATTACTCCTGGCAGTGCTCAGGAGACCATATGGGATGCCGGGATCGAACACAGGTCAGCCGCACGCAAGGCAAACGTCCTACCTGCTGTGCTATCGCTCTGGCCCCTATTATTATTGCGAATCTTAAAGCCAATATTTTATTTATTTTATTTTTTTATTATACCACCGTGAAACATACAATTACAAAGGTGTTCATAATTGGTTCTTGGTAATACAGTATTCCAGCACCCATCCCTCCACCAGTGCCCCATTTCCACCACCAATGTACCCCTCCCTCTCCGTCCCCCCACCCGCCTTAATAGCAGGTACCCCAGTTTCCTCTCTTTCTCTCTCTATCTCTCTCTCTGTCTCTGCATCTCTCTCCCTCTTATTTTACACATTGTGGCTAGCCCTGCAGATATTTACAGTTTATCACTTAAGTCTCTTTGTGTATATTCAGTGGTGAGTTTTAATCTGCCATTACCATTTCCCACATTTAGTAAAACACTGGTATCTATATCCTATTAATGAATGCAGTCATTCTATATCTGTCCTTTTCCTTCTGACTATTTTAACTAGCCATGTTTCTGTGTTCAGCACACGATCACAAGGATTTTCCAGTGAATAATTTCAAAACTTTGAAATAAAATATCCCAATTTCATATCATCGTTTACTTTATTATCACAAAACATTTATATATTTCAATCAAAATTATTAATGAACTACTTTTATTTTCTCTGAGGCATCCTAGCCTAGAGTTGTATGTAAGTAGCCAGTATATATTTTTCTCTTAAATTATTTCTGTTAAAGTGTAGAGGGGGAAGCTTGAGCATTAGGTACCTATGAGAGACTCCGTTACTCTTGTTGGAAGGCCAGTTACAATTCAGAGAGGTCCATAGAGAATAGGAACATTCTCTGACAGCATAATCTGCTCAGTACCAATTTCCTCTTGAGGAAAAACTACCACTCTCCAGTTGATCAGGGGGTCACGGGTGGAAAAAGAGACCACGGAGCATCATAATCACTCCCCACAGGTGAGGCCCCATTTGAGTGTGACTGGCAATGGTAACAAGCAAAAGAGTTTTCCCACGAAAATTCCATCAGAAAAGTTATTACTTGTGTTTGGCTCTATGGGTTCTGTCAAAGAGAAATTACTTCAGCTGCTGACTGCCAGCTCACCCCTGCCAAATTCTGCACTGAGGGTTATGGAACAGCTTGTCGAAATTTCAATAAAGGCTGACTCAGGGAGAAAGAGAAGAATAGTACTATATATAGACTTTATCGAACTGTACTATGACTTCCAAAGAAGCCAATATATAGAATGTTTATTTCCCAGTCTAAATCCAGTCCAAGGAATTCCCAATTTTCTAACAATCCAAGCCATCATAGTCTGTAAAATATACCTAGTAAGTAACTATTTAAATACAATAGAAAACTTGTTTGTCGCAGTTGTGGGTAGAGGGTTGGATCATGCCCTCCACTCCACTTAATCAAAACTGTTTTTCTTTTGGAGAAAATTGCAAGTAATCACATTGTCTAAATTATGTATTAATAATATGTTAACAAACATTGCAAGTTCTGCTAAAATTACTCTGAGGAGGATTGAGAGCATAGCATTCCTCAATATATTTAAGGGTCATATCTTTATACTCATTTCATAGGGAGATGCAGACGAGTCATGGAAGTCACATATCAACAGAAAAAGTTATTGATCAATTAAAATTGATCTAAATTTCCATTCATTGGTTAGTATTCTTTAAGTATTTTTAGACACATAGAGGAAAGTCAATTTGAATTCAGTTATGGTGTTCAGAGAATATATAACACCATCTCATGAAATTAAAATGGCTTCTAGAAATCAATATGTTTTTGTCATTGATTTTATTTTCAATTTAAAACCTTTACAGAGTGAGCACTTCTGAATCTCGTCTTGTATGAGGGAAAAGCAATATCCTGACATTGAATTTTATGAGACATAACACAAATAGTTTTACTTTTCAAATATTTATTATAGCAGGCAATCTACTAAAAAAGAGAAATAAAGACAATTAAAAAAACCTTTTTGTCTACTTTTCATAATCTTCTGAAGTAACTATATTAGACCAAAAAAAACCCCCAAAACTTTCTAGTTGAAAGGCCAACCATTCATAGTTGAAGATATAAATGAAATAAAATTAGAAAATCTAAAAATAATGAACAATATATGACTAAATGAAACACAAGAAAATCTGCTCATCAAAGTTAAGCTTATTTATTTAAACCTGAAATACAAAAACATATACTAGTTTTTAGGAGACAATGATAAAAATAAAAATCTTCTTTGATAATGACAATTCATTTCAATTCTAACCCAGTGTTGCTTTCACTGCTTGTTCACTGTTTCTATGATGTGGAAAACCTTTTTAATATTTGCTTGTTTAATTTAATCTCATTTGCATACTTTTACTTTGCTGGTCTATGATAGAATGTTATATCCATAAATCCATTGCCAACACACTGTTTCCATGTTCCCTTTGAAGACGTTTACGCTTTAAGATCTTATGTCTTAATTGATTTCTGGAATGATGCAAGATAGGGCTCAAGATTAGTATGTTTCATATAAATTTTGTTTTTCCAAAGACCACTTATTACAGCTATTACTATGCTTTTCACATTAAATATTACTGTTACATCTGTCAGTAATAGTTCACAATGTAGGCTTGAGTTTATTTCTGACTCTCTATTATATTTCTTTGTTTTATGGTTTGTTTATATTTGTCATGCTGTTTTTATGAGTTAAGCTTACTAGATTAGTTTAATCAAGCATGCTGTCTTTAGCTTTGCAATTCTTTTTAGGATTGAATCCATTTTTGTGGTTCTATATAACATAGGATTGTCTATGTCTATGAAAAATGACACCGAACACTTGACTGATGACATCAACCTATAGATCACTTAAGAAAGAGAAATATTTAGCAGCATAATTTTTAATCATGAACAAATATTACCAATGTATTTAACTGTCATATCTTGTAAGAGGTTAATATCCAAAATATATAGATACAAAGATGATCTAGAGACTCACAGACATGAGGCGGAGCTGCTACTTGCTCTCCCTGTGCCCAGCCACTCACAAGGCACCCAGGAGGAATGGCGGGTTCTAGCCCTGGCCTTCCACCCCAGCAGAGCCTTGCAACAAGCCAGATGACCCCCACTCCATGAGGGCCTCCATTTTCCATATCCGGACTTCTCTCGTCAGAACTCCACCCAGCAGACCAGCCTATCACAGCCCGGCATGCGCGGTCGCTTGTGGCCACCCGGTTCATCAATAAATGCTGGACTTAGAGATGACTACAAGAGTATACTACCTGCACGGCAGAGCCTGGCAAGCTACCCGTGTTGTATTTGATATGACAAATACCAGTAACAATTATAGACCTCATTCCGGAATGGATTGAGGCCCTTTATGTTCCTGGAGCAAGCAGATGCCCTTGGGCTCTACTAGCATGAGGCAGGACATATGGAGATGTTACTGGGGCCCTCGAGCAAATCGATGATGAACAGGAAGACAGTGACAGTGACAGTGACAAAGATGACACCATTTTGTAAAAAACTCTCTTCAAAATTAGGCAAAACCATGAACAGATATTTTTCTAAAGAAGACACATAATCAATAAATTCATGAAAAATAATTAATATTATTAGTTACCTGGAAATGGAAATGATGGTCACAATAAGTGACCTTACCCTATAGGATATGATAATAAAGAGGAAACGGTAATAATTTATGGATGTTGAAAGAAGACAGGCCATATACATTATCTTTATGAAACTAGATTGGTAGAGCCTTAAAGAAAACAGCCTGAAGCTTCTTTTAAAAATGAAATAACTGTACAATCCCAATGCAGTACTAGAGGGTATATGTTCAAAGAAAATAAAATAAATATCAAAAAGATGTGATCCCATATTCATTGTATAATTATCATAATAGACATGACAGAATACAAACATAAATATCTTCTAATAAATAAATGATAGCCCAGCGGTAGGCATTTGCTTACCCGGTTCAACCCTCGGCATCCCATAGGTCCCCGAGCACCGCCAGGGTGATTCCTGAGTGCGAGCCAGGAGAAACCCCTGAGCAGCCGGGTGACCCAAGCAAAAAAATAAAAAATAAATAAATAAATAAATAAATAAATAAAAATAAATATATGTATTAGCTTCATGCTTTTTTAGAATACATGAGTCTAGAGAATTACCGAGAATACTGAGTCTAGAGGACTGACCACGTAATGCCAGTGATCAACACCTGGTCTCTGTATATAAAGCGGCTCTCCTAACCTCGGAATTATCTCTATAGTTCCTTCTCCTCTTTGGCGACATTAAGAATATGTGCATTTTCCTATTGGGTTGTTGAGTTTCAGTCTTCAAAATAAGGTGCAATGTTTGCTTTAAATATATATTTAAGATGATATAATACAAGACTTAATATTACCCAAAATTAGCAATGAGAAATCCCTCCAAAATGTAGTGGTTATTATCAAACTCAAAGTCATTGTCAATTATGAAAATTATTCCACAAATTATAAAGAAAAGTTGAGCCCCATATGAAAACTAAAGTGAATTTGCAGTTTGCTAACTTTGCATTAACTGTAGTCAAAAACCATTCTTTAATCACTTCTATGGAAAAATAACATTAAACAACATTAAAAATTCACAGGACAGAATCAAAAATGTTGTCACTACTTTCATGTAACAAGAGATTTTGCAAATTAACAAACTAAAGATTAAAAAGAAACAGTAGAAACACTAGACTCAGGCATTTTTTATAATTTATAAGATAAAAGAGACTTAATATAATTGATCTCAGTACTAAAATGAACTAACTTAATAATTTACTATAGTTGCCTCTAAGTCAAACATCAAAGGCACTCAAACCTCAAAGTTATTTTACATAAATAGATAGCATTTCTTCTTTTGGCAAGAAAATAGAGGCATTATTACTATTCACTGTTGATTGAAGAATAAAGTCAAATATTTAGATATACTAAATAACATAGAAAGTTTAAATTATTCACTCAACTTCCCTCTCACTTTTAGGAAATTACAATAAGAAAATCATTTTTGGAAAAGCATATAGAAAAACATATAATTTTGTTTCCTCTCATAAAATTATCACCAAATAATTGTTTTCTAGCTGTAATATTTGCAAATATTTTATATTTATTATATATCTTAGTGACAGCAAAATTTGATGTAGTTCTATGTATGCCTCATAAGATAGAGTATAATCTGATATTAAATAAAATACATGTGGGTATATGCAAAGATAGTAACCTAAACTTTAACGTAATTACCTATTTTTTGTATGGTTTTGAAGAGATGCCTGCTGATTAAGGTATTCAAATCTCTATAATACATGGTTTTAAAAGCATCTTAAATGTTATAACTTTATTTTATAATTTACTATATTTCCAACATTATTTAGAAATTTGAATATTTAAGAAAATATGACAAAACAGAGCTGGACCTCTGCATAGAAGACAAAATCAAGTCTATTTTTTTTTTTTTTGCTTTTTTGGGTCACACCCAACAATGTTGAGGTTACTCCTGGCTCTGTTCTCAGAAATTACTCCTGGCGGTGCTCGGGGGACCATATGGGGATGCCCAGAAACGAACCCCAGTAGGCTGCTGCAGGGCATACGCCCTTCCCGCTATGCTATTGCGCTGGCCCCTCAAATCTAATTTAAAAGAAATTGCTAAGCTTTGTCTAAAATTTCACTCTGGCTCAGAAATAAGATGATAGCTGTATGTAGCTGCTTTTGAAAAGCATACTTTCACATCAAAGGCGTGAAACAGAAAAGATTATTTATTCAAACAGAACCTTGCTTTTGTGGCTTTTGTGCCTCTGGCCCACCTGACAACAATCGAAGAAAGAGAGCTGGGTCTAGACTCAGCTAGTTAAATATAGAAGGCCCAGGTCTCATGCCTGGCATTATATGGTCTTCCAAGTCCTGCCAGAGTGACCTCCAATCATGAATGGAGTGGCAATTTCTAGCATATTACATGTGAACCAAAGACAAAACAAAACAGTGCAACAAAAGACATGATGAGTATCTGATAGAGAATCAAGTGATGATTCCAAATAATATTTTCAATTCTTCAATATTTTATTGATGCACAGATTATTGATGAGGTAAATACTATCAACGAAAAGTGACAGGAGCCACTAACTAGAAAATAAGGTCACTGGACCACAGATGTGGCTCAGGGAGAGAATAAATGCAAGCTTTTCTGAGGAGTATGTGAGGCCCTGGATTTGGATTCTGTACCTTGAGGTTCACCAGCACTGCTAGGAGTGGGCCTGCTCATCTTCTAATCCTGTCTCTAATACTGAGTGCTATTAAAAGCCTAACATTTCTCTGACTTTCCAGTACAACTGTATGTAATCTCCAAAACCGACAACAAAAGAAAATAAAAAAGAAAAAGAAAGAAGGAAGGATATTTGGATACCCATGGGCAAGAAAACAAATCACTAGTTGAGAAGTGCGTCTGTTTGTCTCTCACTATCAACAAAGGAGGCATGCTTTGTGCAGTTTACCAGGAAAGAATAGCCAGATTTTTGGTATTACTCGGCAGTTTAAAGTGTGAGCATTCATCAGGAAAAATGGCGTGTGAGACATTCATCAGGAGAAGAATAAATGCAAAAGTATGTGGTCTTCAATATGGCAGTGAATAAGGAAAAGGTGCTCTGAGTATTTTTGCTTTGCTCTATCTTTTCTTTTTACCTTATTTTTCAAAGGGTCACACCTTGCAATGCTCATGGGTTACTTCTGGCTCTGTACTCAGGAATTACTCTTCGCGGTGCTCAGGGGACCATATGAAATACTGAGGATCTAACACAGGTTGATTACATGCAAGGTAAACGTGTTCCCTTCTGTGCTATGGCTTCGGTTGCTCTATTTTAACATCTATAGGAGCACAGAGATATTTGCAAATTTGTATTTGAGCCCAACCGAATTTGAAATAGTGGTCAAATGTGTCTGTTCCCAGGAAAGGTTGCAGTATCTTGCAAACAATAAGGCTCAGGCAGTGCGTTTCTGCCTTTTTTATTCCCAGAGATACAGATGCATATGCTGTTATAATATATTATTATAATAATGACTGTGTGACCTATACCTTGGTTGTGTTCAGTCAGGATTAGAGATAATACTGGAAAGTACAGAAGATAGATGGAAATAAAATTAAAATAATTTTGACCCAAAAAAGCAGATTCATTTTTTTCATTCCAGCACTGATCTCTGAGATTTGTACTTTGAAGTTCTCAAGATTAGCGTTAATGCACAGAAATCTTTCTTTACCTGAAGAAGCTTTAGTGAATTGCACTTTATATAAACCGAAGTGCAATTAAAGCAAGCTCTTAATATTTTTCTGTAACACTAAGACTTAAATATTTGACTTAACAGTTTCAATACTGTATATAAAACTCATAAATACAAAGTAAACACAATCTGGAGATATAGTAAAATATTTTAGTTATTTTCAGATTAAAAAGTGGGCCATGTTATTTTAAATTTCAGAATCCTTTCAAGAAAAAAATTACATGAAACTTGTGAAGAATTGCAGAGGATTTAAATTTCTCACTAATTTGCATCTGACTGCAAAGGTGGTGAAAAAAAGAATTTTGCAATATTAACATTACTGTAAAAACAATAAAAATGTAAAGGCAATCTATAGATATTTATTTGAAAGCTACTAAAATTGTATTTGAATAACTTTGGCTTTATCATATTGGGTATGATAATTTACACATTTAAAGCTACCTTTAGGGCCAGAGCGATAGCCCAGTGGGTAGGGCTTTTGCCTTGCATGCGGCTGGCCCATGCAAGACCAGGTTCAATCCCGGCATCCCATATGGTCCCGCGAGCACCGCCAGGAGTAATTCTGAGTGCAGAGCCAGGAGAAACCCCTGAGCATTGCGGGTGTTACCCAAAAAGCAAAAAAGCTACCTTTAAATTTCCATCAAAGAAAAAATTTGATAACAAAGGATAAAATATTATATAATTAGAAAGGGCTAACATCACAAACTTAAACGTACATTAACATACTACCACCGGTTCTAGCCAGCCTCCCCCCGCCACCCCCCAAGTACTGAGTCAGAACCAGGAAACCCCTGAGCACGCTGTGTGGACCCAAAAGCAAAATAAATAAAAAATAACTGTACCATTATTAGCAATTTTATCTATAATTATAGATATGGACTGATCCCTGAGATTTCCTACTTTGATTCCAGACATATTATGAAGACACCCCAGTGTTCTGAAATATAAGACCTCTCTTGTGTTACTCTTTCTATCTCCATATTTTATGGCTACAAAGATAAAAGATGACAGACTACATGGAGTTACTTTTAAATACTTCAGTAGATTTCTTGTTTTTAAGAGTCACTATCACTATCACTGAATTCCCGTTCATCATCTATTTGCTAGAGCGGGCACCAGTAATATCTCCATATGTCCTGTCTCATGCTAGTAGAACCCAAAGGCATCCGCCCGCTCCAGGAACATAAAGAGCCTCAAACCATTATATTAGGTCATGGGAATGACCTAATATAAATGTTACTGGTATTTGGCATATCAAATACTACACGAGCAGCTTGCCAGGCTTGCCGTGTGGGTGGCATACTCTTGTAGTCACCTCTAAATAAAGCATTTATTGATAAACCACGTGGCAACTGGTGGCCCGCGAGCCGGGCTGTGATAGTCTGGTCTGCTGGGTGGAGTTGTGATGAGAGGGAAGTCGGATGTGGAAAATGGCGGCCCCCATGGAGTAGGGAGGGTCATCTGGCTTGTTGTGAGGCTCTGCTGGGGTGGCAGCCCAGGGCTAGAACCCACCATGCCTCCCGGGCACCTCATGAGCGGCTGGGCACAGGGAGAGCAAGCAGCAGCTCTGCCCCCATGTCTGAGAGTCTCTGGTTCAGCATACCTGGGCCAGATTGAAAAAAAAAAAAACTGCTGCAGGGTGGGTGTGGATGATCCGGGCTGTGATAGTCTGGTCTGCTGGGTGGAGTTGTGATGAGAGGGAAGTCTGGATGTGGAAAATGGCGGCCCCTATGGAGTAGGGGGTGTTAGTCTGGCTTGTTGTGAGGCTCTGCTGTGGTGGCAGGCCAGGGCTAGGAACCCGCCATGCCTCCCTGGCACCTCATGAGAGGCTTGGCACAGGGAGAGCAAGTAGCAGCTCTGCCCCATGTTTTTAAGAGTAGTTGTATGTAAATATCTCTATTTATTTGAGTAATAGGTATATGAAATTTAAGCAATAGAAATATTAAACTGAAAGAAGAACAGTATCTATAATAAATAACAAGACAATATTTTAAGAGAATATAAGATTTTCATTATCTATAGAGTGAAATGAAAATAGCAACTCTCAACCCACATTCAAACAAATCCCTTTGTTATGTATGCAATCCCTTTGCTTATATGGACCTACTTCACTGCCCAATGTTTATTTTGAATGAGTTAGTTGTCTTCTGAGTATTGCTTTGAGCCACAGAACTCTTCTGCTGGCAAGTACGTGAGCAGGATTTGAGATTTTACTAGTCTTGCTCAGGGATTTCCTAGGTTTTTTCCTGTTTCCTTTACTCCCTTATCAGCTTCAAGTGTGACTTCCTTTAAAGGTCAATTGATTGCTTTAAAAAAAGAAATATAAAACTTAAAGCAGTTTCTAAAGATACAACCTAAGACAGCACAACTTTTTATATCTTTATTCAAGTTCACATGCATAGACACCAGAATAGACACCAATATAATGATAAATTATTATAGCTAACAATAATGCTATAGTGATATGTTTATGACTGAGCTTTATTTCCATCACCTACTTTTTTTTAGTAAAACAGGTCTTCTCATTTGAGTAACAGATCCAAAGTGCTTTTACCAGGACTATTTCAGGTGATTAAAAAACTTAATGCAATTGCCTTGCATTATAGATCAGATTTCAGAGGAATTATATATTTACAAGGCTAATGTCATAGGTATTGATATAATAATGTTGTTACCATATCAAACTGTTATGTTTATTGAGTTGGCATGGTATTGTCTTAGGCCATATCTGCATGTTATTGAGAGAGAACAGCACCCCTCTGATGAAAATGGGGCAATAAAGAATCAATAGCAACTAATTGTTTATCAAGACAATGATAAGCTGACATGAAGAAAACAAGTACAGAGTTTTTGGATAACAAGCTTAGCTAGTTTGGGAGCTTTGCTGTTTTATCCATTCACAGGTTAATCTATTTACATGTTCTTAAACCAAGGTTCATACTAATGAGATCTCTCTTCTATATAAACAGGATCGAGGGTGTGGTAGTTACAGAAGCCACCTTAACTCCCAATGAGTATCTTCTGACTTATCATTATGCATCTACTAAGACTTCTATGTGATCTAGATTGGGCACAGCTCCTCTTTTATACCCACAGCACCCAGTGTGGCACAGTTTGAATTTACCAGGAGACTGCCACCATAGTGAAATTGAGACTATCATTTAAGAAGGGTCATACATTTTGTCCTCACACAGGCTAGTGTGACCCTTTCAGTATATAGAGATCGAGATACTCAGAATCACCCTGGTGCAGATAGTAAATAAGAAACACCTTGTGGGTATCATCTAGATTACATGAAGCCCATAAAATTAAGATGTATTACTTTATACTAGCCCCTCCCCTCTCTCCAGTGTTTTTACATAAGAGATAATCCCAGAAGAATGGATTAGTCCTTGGCATACTCCTTCATTTATACCTGTAATAGGGTGTGGCACCACCCTTTTACACTCTGTTTAGGGTTCTTGTAAACAGGACCCTCCCTGTCAAAAAGTCAGGATTACTTTGGTGTATACAAGGGGACTGACTTGCAACACTACCCCTTTTCTTGGGTAAATATCCTCTCTGGTAGGATCCTCTTTGGTGGGAAACTTGGGCTCTCATGTATGGTCTAAGTTCTGACCAGAGCTAGTCAGAACTCATTATATTGTATTATATTGGATTCATTATATTGGATTGCAGTGGTAGAAATTTTGTATTATTAAAAAACACTTTTGTGTGTGTGTGTATATATATATACATATATATATATATATATATATATATACATATTATGTATGATACCAATATCCAAGGTCAGGCGAAATGTGGATCAGGAGGTCTTGCCACAGTTGGAAACTACGACAAAAATGTGGAAGTAGAGGTTAGGTAAGATAGAGAAGGCAACAGTGTGCCAATAATTGTCGAAAGTCTATTACCACATAGAACTTAGCATTAAATACAGGCAAAAAGCTACACATGATAACCTCTAAGTATATGTATTACAATCCACAACATGTAAGAGAGGGAGAGAGAGAGAGAGAGAGAGAGAGAGAGAGAGAGAGAGAGAGAAAGAAAGGAGATGGAGAATCTGCCATGGAGGCAGGCCAGGGGAGGGGGAGGGAATTGGGGACATTGGTGGTGGGAAATGGGCACTGGTGGAGGGATGGATGCTGAAACACTGTATTGATAAAACCCAAACATAAACATTTTTGTAATTTTTAATAAATAATAAAAATTATTTTAAAAAAATTTTAAGTTTTTTTGGAACTGCACTGGACTCATGAGCTTTCATCTGTTCCCCTGGCGGCCTTGGAGGTACAAGAGAACTTCTGCCCTGGTACTGTTGGGGACCCCAGCGGCTCCTTGACAACAGAGAAAGCTTATTATGGTAGAAATCTCACCTAGGTCAAAATTATCAAAATCTTAAAACTGATATAGTTTTTAAAGCTAATATAGTGGTTAAAGCTCTTGTCTTTTTATGCAATTGACCCACATTTCATCCTTGGCTCACATATTGTCCCTGGAGCTCCCCAGGAAAGATTCCTGAGCTCAGCAGGGAGGCTGTCACCCCAACCAATAATACTGGGCTCAGTCATGGCCTCCCTTTTCTCTTCCTCTACATCATAATAGCATGTTAAGTTGCCCTTAAACCATAATCTCCTGGTAGTATTCTAGATTTTATTTTTCTAAACACTTGTATCATTTGTCACTTGTCTTCACTTGTCTTCCCATTGTTCATCGATTTGTTGGAGCAGGCACCAGTAACATCTCCATATGTCCTGTCACATGCTAGTGTAGCTCAAGGACATCTGCTTGCTCCAGGAACATAAAGACCTAAAACCATTCCATCAGGTCATGGGAAAGAGGTCTATAATTGTTACTGGTATTTGGTATATCAATTATGACACGGGTAGCTTACCAGGCTCTGCAGTACTGGCGGGGAGACTCATGTAGTTGCCTCTCATCTCGTGCATTTATTGATGAACCGAGAGGCTGCTTTGGCCACATGTGCTGGGCTTGTGATCAGCTCTTTGCTGGGTGGAGCTCTGATGAGCTGTGGAGTCCATATGTGGGAAATGGCGGCCCCATGGCGTGGGGGTTCCTCTGGCTTCTTGTGAGGCTCTGCTGGGATGGCGGGCCAGGGCTAGAACCCACCTTCCCTCCCAGGCACCTTGTGATCAGCTGGGCACAGGAGAGCTCGTAACAGCTCTGCCCTGGCTGTGTATGTAAGTTTCTAAAGACATTCATGAGATTTCTATAATTCTATATTTAAAGATTTGGGAATCTCTAAACTATTAATTCCTAAATATTAACTTTGTTTGGATTCTTTCTTTAATGTACCTCCCTTTACACAGACATATTTCTTTCTATTTTTTTTTTGTTTTACTTTCGGGTCATACCCAGAGACATTCAGGTGTTACTCCTGGCTCTTCACTCAGGAATTACTCTGGCAGAGCTCAGGAGCCATATGGAATGCCAGGATGGAACCTGGATTGGTCGCGTGCAAATGTCGCCCTAACTGCTGTGCTATCGCTCTTGCCCCACAGACATATTCATAAGAGATTTTTCAATGTCATTAATGATATATGCAAAATATCAAAAATCTGCCACAAAAAAATCTGCCATAAAAAAAATCTGCCACAAGTAATCTAAAAAAAAACCAAAATGACCAGTAGCATCACCTCAGGACTTTGAAATGTTCTTACTCAAAAGAAACAATTTCCTCTTCTCTTTTCCACCCAGGAATTAACCAGTGTTCCACAATTTATAAGGTTTACGGGAAGTCAAGGGTAAGTAGCATAAAACCAATTGTCAGGAAGACTGCTAATTTAGGCAAAAGTGATTTACTTCAACTTCTAACAACCAGCTGAGTTCATGCAGCAGGCAATCAAATGTAAATTTGTAGAATTGTTGAGCTATTAATATCGAGTGGCTTTGCCTGAAGGCCAGCAGGGAAGGTAGTGCTAGGGTATTAGTGAGAAGCACAGGGTAGCCAGTGGGCAGATGTGCTGCATGCAATCCAAACATCACTTGAATAATTTACAAATATGATGCTGTAAATTCGGGGCCTCAAAAATTGCTCCTCAGAAGAAAATTAAATGGCACATTCTTCACCAAACAGGCTCTGCCTTTATACCATGAACTAAATAAACACTTTCAGCAAGTTATACCCTAATTCTGCTCATTTTTCAAATTGTACAAACAAATAAGAAAGTCCACTGAGTACCATTCAGTTAGTCCATAGGAAGCAAAACTCACTAGAGTATGTGAAATACATTAACAAGGATAAATTAATAAATTATCTTAGATCCTGATACTTTCATACATTCATCTCCAAAGTGTGCAGTCTGTGCTATCACAATATGTAAATGGAAAGAGCAAGTACTAAAGAAGGGGAGAAAACTATTGATCTTCCCTAAAAATACACAAAAATATTGATAATGATATAACAAATGGTGATTTTTATATAAATGATTTTTTCTAAATGTTAAATTCCCTAAATTTTTAAGTTTCCAAGGCCTAACTACAGAGTTCATCTATTTACATTTTATTTACTTGTTTCATATAAGCTGCATTCCTATCACTTAAAAGCATACATCTTCTTTTATAGTTCTTGGTTCATATCTCTAATTTCTTAGCAATATTTAATTCAAGAATTCAGAGTTTTGGTGTACGCTCCTATCATTTACAGTCAGTATTTTGCAGACATAGGACTATTTTTTCGATGCTGATATATCAAAGGCAAATTCACACAGGGCAACTCAAATAAAAGCATAGATACAGTTGTTGATTTTAATCCCCACTGAGAAAGGGACGTGTCTTTCAGTGGTGATCATCTCAGTCCATAGGCCAATGTAGATCCCACAAGGAAGGAATAAAATGTAGTTTGGGCAGGCATGGAAGTGACAAATCACAAGCGTGTTTATAACTCGGGGAGGGGGCAGAATGAAGCAAGGAAACAGATTCTGCTTGGCCGAATCAAAATGCTTTATTAATAAAATAAAACTTGCCCTGAATTTTGCATTTTATTATCAAATTGTCAAAGATTCGATAAACTTTTTTTTTCAGTTAAGGGAGGAGCAAAATCATTATGTGAAACTTTTTCTTTTAAGTTGTGATTATATTGCTTAAAAACAGGGTTTGATGATTATGTAGCATTGATAAATATTCAATAAAATAAGGTAGACAGTACCATATTTCACAAAATGATCTTCATGTCTTCAGAGTTGTCATAACATGTTCTGTTTTGTTTTCTGTGTATGTGTGTAAGATTTAATTCTTTATTTTTTATTTTATTATGTATTTAATTACCATGAATTTCCATAAAATAAATGGTTACAAACTTGTTCTCTTTTGGTTTCAAAGTACATTTCCCACTACCAATGTCTCCAGTTTTCATCCCGCCACCCAACCCCCCAGTCAGCCTCTGTGACAAATACTTTTTTTGTTCTCTCTCTGTCTCTGCTCTCTCTCTATCATTCTCTTTTCTTTTTGGCACTATGGTTTGCAGTACAGGTTATCGCATATATCCCTTTATGAGAAAGGTTATCGTGTATAGCCCTTTACATACTTTCAGCACTCAGTTCTTGTTCAGAATGATATTTCCAGTTTTCATTGTCATAGCAGACTTCTCCATCCTAACTGCCAACACCATCCACCACTGCTAGCACACTTCCCACCACGAGCTGGTCCTCCTGGTCCTTGTTTCTCTGTCCTTGGTATAGGGTCCCCTACTAATTTTTTTTTTCTATTTCACAATGTGGGCACTCTCTTTGTGTCTAATAAGTATCAAGCTGAGTGACATGAGTGACTTATGCCACTTACTATGAGTTACTCATGTCACTCAGCATGATACTTCCCATGTCCAGCCAATTATAAGCACGTTACATGACTTCATATTTCCAGGTGACTGGGTAGCATTCCCTGTGTCCACTGTCTGTTCTTGGGCACTCAGGTTGTTTCCAGATCCTGGCTCTTGTGAGTAGAGCTGCAAAGTGCAGATGGCTTTCCTGCAGTTTCTTTTTGGATTCCCCATGGCGTATTCCTAGAAGTGGTATTGCTGGGTCATATGGAAGCTCAATTTCTAGTTTTATAAGGAATGCTTAGAGTTTTCCAAAAGGGGCTGGACCAACTGACATTCCCAAGAACAATGAATGTCACATTTTCCCTGCATCTGTGCCAGCAATAGTTGTTCTTGTCCTTTTGGATGTCAGCCAGACTCTGAGATCTGAGTTGGTATCTCATTATTGTTTTGATTTCATCTCCGATGAGTAGTAACATTGAGTATTTTCTTATGTGTCCTGTGGCCATTTGAATTTCTTCTTTGAGGAAGTTTCTGTTCATTTCTTTCCCCAATTTTGAGAGGTTTGACTTTTTTATTTGTAAAGTTCTATCAGTGCTTTATCTATCATCAATATTATCCCTTATCAGAGAGATATTGGGAAAATATTTTTCCATTCCATGGGCTACCTATGATTCTTGGTCACTGTTTGCTTTGAGGTACAGAAGCTTCTTAATTTTGGTAGTCCCGTTTGTTTATTTTTGCTTTCACTTGTTTGGTCAATGATGTTGCATCTTGGAATATGACTTAAGCTTATATTTTTCTCTATATACCTTATGGGTTCAGGTCTGATGCTGAGGTCTTTAATCCATTTTTTCTGACTTTTGTGTCTGACTTTAGAAAGAGTTCTGATTTCATAGTTTGCTTGTCACTGTCTATATTTCCCAGCACAATATGTTGAAAAGGCTTTCCTTGCCACACTTCATATTTATTACACTTTTATCAAAGATTAAGTGATTACATTAAGTGATCAAAGATTAAGACACTTTGAGGAAAGTGTCTGGATATTCAATGCTATGCCATTGTTCAGTGGTTCTGTCTTTTTTTTTTTTTTTTTTGCTTTTTGGGTCACACCTGGCAATGCTCAGAGGTTATTCCTGGCTCTGCACTAAGGAATTACTCCTGGCGGTGCTCGGGGGACCATATGGGATACCAGGGATCGAACCCGGGCCAGTATTGGCCAGCTGCGTGCAAGGCAAATGCCTACCCGCTGGGCTATGGCTCCGGCCCCAACAGTGGTTCTGTCTTAATTCCAATACCATGTTGTTTTAATTACTACTTCTTGTCATGCAGTTTGATATTGGGGTAGGTGATGTCTCCCATCTTCCTTTTCCCAGTGATTACTTTAGCAATTTGTGGAGATTAGATTTCCATAAGAATTTTAGGAGTGTTTGATCTATGTATATGATAAATGTCACAGTTATTCTTTTGGGGGGACTGCATTGAATCTATATTATGTTTAGGGGAGCATGGGTACCATATTTTGAATTAAGGTCTCTTCAACTTTGTAAAGCTTCACATAAGGGTCATGCACTATTCTTTTTTTTTTTTTGCAAAAGATCTTGGTAGGTAATCTGTGATGATTTGCAGAGTTATTGGTTGACATTATTTTGTTTGTTTGAGGACACATTTTACAATTATCAAGTCTTATCCCTGAATCAGTGCTTGAGACACCTGATGGTGTTTAAGGACCATATGCTGTGTCTCTGACAACCAGATTTGGCCAATGACAGGAAACTGTCTTAGAGCTATACTAACTCTCCCAACAATAAGCATCTTTAAACTGGGTATCAATTACTAAACTTGTTTGTGCAGGGGCCTGACTCTTGATCAGGTTTCTTATATGAGACTGAATGAGAAGCTTAAAATTCAGATGAAAGACTTGTACTGCACACTGCTGGAGGTAACGTGCACTGCTCTTGAAATGTTATTAAAACTAAGAGAAGAGGATATTACACAAGGAGTGGAAACGAGGATATTATTATGTCTCATTGGATCTTTGAAAATTGAGCTTAAGTAATATGTGTATTAAGTTTTCCAAGCAAAACTCTGTACCTTATTGTAGTTAAACAACATGTTGATAAATGGAGAGTGACCATTATATATATATATATATATATATATATATATATACACACACACATATATTTTGTTGTTGTTGTTTTATTTAAATCAGCATAAAATTGTTCCAGTGCAAACATTGAGTTCCATTATATTTCTCAATAGAAAAGGCATATAATAAACAAATCATAAAAATAATATTGTCACTATTATTGTCATTAATAACTTTGTAACTTAAATATACATTAGGATAAACGTAATGAAATGCAAGAGATTTTAAATAAAATATATAATAAAAAGAGATAATATTCAACAATGACTAATATTTAGAAGTGACAACTCTGTGAAGTTAAAAGTCATAAAGAATGAGAAGTTTAATAACTAATTTGAACAGAAAATTCAAAGTTTATGTGGATAATAACTCATCTTCCCAAGATAATTCCTAAATACTATAATTAATCTCCTAAGACTTTTAAAATATTGCTCTTATTACAGTAAGAGTGATCCATTGGAATGATTACACTTAGCTTTCTTATACTAGAGTTTTCATCGTTCAGCTTCTATTTCACATGTAGTGAAGCCTTCTCAGCTGCCATGGATCAGAAAATAGCCTGTCAAAACCTAAATCACCAAAGTCATGTCCAGTTCAGATTATAGAGATGCATTACGCATCTCCCAATATAGTTGAATCACAACATAATACGAATTCCTATGGAGAATAGAAATTTAGATCCTCAAGTAAATAGAAATTCAGAAATGCCGGGCTTCAGTTAAAACAAATTTATAGATGGAAGCTCAGTCCCTTATATTTTGAGGATTGTCCATGTTTTCTTAACAGAAAAGGCTAGAGGCTAGACCAGCTGATATCTCCACCAGCAGTGTAGGAGGACTCCATTTCTCTATACGTCCATACCAACACTAGTTATTGTCTTTTTGATTAGTTTGGTATCTCTGATATGAGGTGACATTTCATTATTGTTCACAGTTTCCTAGTGATTAGTAATATAGAACATTTTTAAATGTCTTTTGGCCATTTGTATTTCTTTTTTTTTTTTTGCTTTTTTGGGTCACACCCGGCGATGCTCAGGGGTTCCTCCTGGCTCTGCACTCAGGCATCACTCCTGGCAGTGCTCGGGGGACCATATGGGATGCCGGGGATCGAACCCGGGCCGGCACAGGCTGGCCGCGTGCAAGGCAAATACCCTAACGGCTGGGCTCTCGCTCCGGCCACGCCATTTGTATTTCTACTTTGAGGGAGTTTCTGTTCATCTATTCTCTCCTTTTTTATTTTTGATAAGGTTGTATGTTTCTATCTTGTGAAATCCTACCACTATTTTATTTTTATTGTATATTAGCTCTTTATAAGATGAGATGGGAGCTAATAATTTCTCAGTCTGTGGGTTGCCTTTGTATTTTGGTCATTACTTCATCTGAGGTACAAATGTTTCTTAATTTAATATAGTCCCATTTGTTTATCTTTGCTTTCACTTATTGGTACTCAATAAACCCAGCAATTCCACTTCTGGGAATATTCTCCAAAGGCCCACAAACAGTGTTGAATTGTTAATTTATTATTTACAATAAATGTATTGTAATGTATTATTTACACTCCTATTTTCATTGCAGTTCCATTCACAATAGCCAAAATCAGGAAACAACCCAGGCGTCAAATAAGAGAAGACTGGATAAAGAAGCTATGGTATATTCATATCACTGCATCACTGCCTTCCCATTGCTCATCGATTTGCTCGAGTGGGCACTAGCAACATCTCCATTAGTCCTGTCACAAGCAAGTGTAGCCCAAGGGCATCTGCTTGCTAGAGGGATAGGAGGAGCCCGAAACCATTCTTCAGGCCATGAAACTGATGTCCATAATTGTTACTAGTTTTTGGCATAACAAGTAAATAAAACACGGGTAGCTTGCCAGGCTTTGCCGTGTAGATGGTATAGTCTCAGTAGAAGGCCCTCATCTTGAGCATTTATTGATGAAACTTAAAGGGGGAAGATCAGGTTTTCTCTTGGATGGAGTTCTGAGGAACTATGGAGTCTGGATGTTGAGAATGACTGACTGCATGATGTGTGGTTTGTTCTGGCTTCTTGCTAGGCTTACCAGTATCAGTTAGAACCTGTCTAGAACTGTATTCAATGTATAAATGTGAAAGATCTTGGGAAGGACCTTATGGCAAAATCAGCATTCTCTAAGAATATTGAATATTCTATTGATATATATATACATAATATATATATTCTATCATAGTATATATGTATATATTCACACACAATAGTTGTAATAAATATGGTTGTAATAAAATATGAAGTCATGTGATTTGCTGATACATAGCTGAATCTGTAGAATATCATGTTTACTAAAATGAGTCAGTGGAAGAGGCACAGACACATAATGTATGCAATATAGAACAGGCTATCAGGGGACTGAATAAAGTTCAAAGGCAACAGAAATGAAGAGTAGAGAACTGGTCCTTAGGAAGCTTGCCACTTGGAGGGGTGGAGTGAGTTTGGGGGTCAGGAAATGAACCGCTACAACAGTGATAGATGGAAGTGGACTATCTGAATCAGCAAGAGGTGTCCAAAGGAGATAAAGTGGTATGCATGCTACCTGCTTAGAAACAGTGTTGTACACCACATTGCCTCATTGGGGTGGGGGGCAGGAGAAGAGTGCCTGTCATTCAGGCAGACTGTGAGGCAGGAGGAAAACCATGAGCATTGGTGGAGGGAAGTGAGCCCATGTGAAGGTATTGCTGTTGGGATGTTGTATGCCTGAAACACTGTCTTTAAGAACTTTGTAATTCACTTCAGTCAAATAAAAAATAAGTATCACATTCTAAAGGAAGGGGCAAGGAATGAAAATCTTGTGGTGGTGTATTTGAAGGGTAAAATCGCCATCACAAAAAAATATCAATGCAAAGTTTAGTATAACTATTAACTCTTATAAATACTCCCAGAGGAGGGAAATTCAGAAGAATAAATAAACTAAAATGTAGATGAGATTGATTATATACTGAGCAGTAATTCATTGGAGAAAATATTGTTGAGGTTTACCACAACTCTTCCACAATTAGTGCTTATCCTCAAAGTAGTCTTTGGTCTCTCCAAGTGTTAGTTTACAATAAGTAATAATTTTTGACGGTTAATTAGAAACCTGTTGGTCTAAATGAAATTTAGTAACTAGAGAAACAGTGGAGCAGCATATTAACAGTATGAGAAAACTCCAGTACCCATAATGCTGGAAGATTCTAAGAAAATTCTACTTCCTTACAATCCTTTTCACAGAGGATATTAAGTAATAAACATAACTCATACCTCTCTATATGTATTTTGTGTCTGTATTTTGTGTTTGTGTGTGTGTCTGAGAGAGAGAGAGAGAACACAATTAAGCACATGTATGCAGTGTACCAATGTTTCAAGATATACTGGGGAGACTACCAATACTGTAATAATTTTCATTACTCAATATGTGAGTAATGAAATATAAAATATGTTAAAATACGTTAAAAGTGAAGAGCTCAAAATTGTCCTTTTTTTTTTTGCTTTTTTGCTTTTTTTGGGCCACACCCAGCAATGCTCAGGGTTTCGCCTGACTCTGCACTCAGGAATTACTCCTTGCGGTGCCTGGGGACCATATGGGATGCCGGGGATCGAACCCTGGCCGGCTCAGGCTGGCTGCGTGCAAGGCAAATGCCCTATCTGCTGGACTATCGCTCCGGCCTCTCAAACTTGTCTTTTTCTTCTCTTTACAGTACTATATATTTCAAGGTTGGTTTTTGAGAAATTTCATTAGCTTTAACATTCTCATTGTGCTGAAAAGTTGATAAAAAAATGAATTTCCAGAATAACAGAGAAGAAAGGAATTATTAAGCACACATGATTTTAGCACAGAAATTAAAGAGACACAGCCTTGTAGCAAGATAAACCAGAAATACTGAAGCTCATTACATCGTTCACACATATTTCATACCAAAATGTTCTACAAAACGGAACTGAAAAGAGTCTAACAGATAGTGCACTGGCCTTGCTCATGGGCAACACAGTGCAGTCGCTGCTATACCCTACAGTGCCCTAAATCCAATAAGGAGTGTCCCTGAGTTAGAACCTGGGGTAAATCTTGAGAACTGGTAGATGCGCCATGCCCCATCTGGAATGGGGTTGAAATGAAAAGATTATCTTTGTGAAAAGTATATTTGAAAAGTGAAGGCTTGGACAGCATAAATGTAAATTTTATTTAATTAAGCAAAGGAAGCAGTCTTGTTGTATTCTATAAAGCAATAACCACTAAGGAGAAGAAAAAACTATTGCTGCAAACAGAATAATTAAAACAAATTATAAACCAAAAGGTAATACATTAAAATAAATTATAAAGTTAGAAGAAAGACATAAAATAAACAAAATAATTATTTTAGTAAGTATCTGTGAAGAAGAATGCACTGCTGAAAATAAAAAGTGAGGATGGGGAAGAGAAAATAGTCTTTTTACCTTTAGGACTTGGCAGTAAACATTATTATATATGGGTAATATTTAAAATACTACACAAACTATATCCATTACCTACTAAAACCTCATGTTCTTCATGATGGATCTTTTATTTTTATTCTAAATAATTTTCTAGTTACTGAATAATTGTACAACTAGCAGCTGAACAAATATTATCTTACTAGGTGGTACTTTCTAACAAGGAAGGAAGTGGCAAATTTAAGAAGATAGCTCGACAATGTAAAGCATTAATTTATTTCATTAGGGTACTACATGCTTTCATTGTCTAAAATGTTTCATGCTTTTAGGTTTTTGCCTCATTGACCAGAAAAGAAGTATGTTTCTCAAAATGGGGATAATAATTCTCACGACTGGAGAATGCTGAATGCAGTATCATTTCTGGTGACTCTTAACTGTTCCATTTTAGAAATAAGATATTTTTGTTTGTTTTGAGACATTCCTGGTGGTGTCCAAGGCTTACTCCTGGCTCTATTTTTAGGGTATCACTGCTGGCTGGCATGATCTGGCATCATATGTGTTTCCTCTGGTGGAAACATAGTCCGTCCAGGTGCCAGGCAAACACCCACATTCTTTACTATCATTCCAGCTATCAATACAGTTTGAAATGCACAGAGAAAGGTATATGCATGTGGTAGAGAGCAAGCACATATTTATCTTACTAGTATTGAAATTTGCGCTTAAGCTCATTAGAAGGAATTTCTTGGTGAAAATAGATTTAAGAATACTCAGTTTTTTAAACAGACCTTATAAAATTGCAAATTCATTCAGCAGAAACACAATGTGAAACAAGAAAATTGTCAATAGGAAACAGAGTTCAGGGAGATATGATTCAGAAGATTTTAACTTGCAAGCATACTTTCCTACTCCACAAATAGCTGACACAGAGCAAGAATATTTGCGCTGAGATGTCTATTTTTCACGCTTCTGTGTTCTGACTCTCCACATCTCTTTGATAATTTTTCCTGATTCTCACCCATATGTCTTATCTCTTATCCGTCTCAAAAGACCAAAATTGGCAGCCTTATGGAGAAGACATAATCTACCATAGGTTGCTGCTAAAAGCAGCAAAATTCCAAGGTTTAAATTGTATACAGAAAAGCAATCAAGCACATCAACTGGAAACCACCCTCCCTGTGAGAAAATAGACCAGTAAGCCCCTGGGAACAGCGTGTTCCTCTCACTTGTCCTGCAAAAGCTAAAAAAGCCGAGGAGATCCAAAAGGCGCCTGTTGTGTGGCCCTTAAAAGAATGTTTACTCTTGGATAGAAAAATAGTTTGAGTGCATGTGGACGTGTGTGTGTTTAGAGAATGTTTGACAAAGCTATAGTGTTGCCCTATTTTTTAGAACTATACTGATCACTGTGTTTCAGAATTGTGGTTTATAATACTGTTAATGATAGGGTTTGGCGCATAACACGTTTCAGCACACACCCTCCACGGGACATCCACTGCCCTTCACAGTCGTCCCAGTGTGGCCCTATTTATTTTCCTTTGTGTTCTGTTTCTGACAGGTCAGTCCTCACTTGCTATTGCCACCCGGCATTTGTTAGCCACTTCCTTTGTTTCTTTTTGCCCCACTAATGCCAGAGCTCTACACGGCAGAGCCTGACAAGCTACCTCTGTTTAATTTGATATGCCAAAAAACAATAACAATTATGGACCTCAGTTCCATGACCTGAAGAATGGTTTGAAGCTCTTCCTGTCCCGGGAGCAAGTGGATGCCATTGGGCTACACTTGCTTGTGACAAGATGTATGGAGAGGTTACTGGTGCCCTCTCGAGCAAATTGATGAACAATGGGAAGACAGTGATACCATGATACAGTGATACAGTGAATGAGAGAGCTAATTCTGCATCCATTCTTTGACTGAATTTGTTCAGCATGACACTCTCCAAGTCCGTCCACTTAGCAGTCAATGGCATAATTTCTTCTTTTCTCACAGACAAGTAGTATTCAAATAATAAATGGGCCAAAGTTTCTTTATCCAATGCTCTGCTCTTGAATATGAAAGATGTTTCCAGATGTTGGGTATTGTGCTTCAGCATAGGGGATTTGTTCAGAATGTGTCTTTTGAATAAAGGTTTTGGGCCCTTGGGGTAGGCACTAGGAAGTAGAATTGCTTAGTTATATTGGAGCTTAGTTTCTAGTTCTTTTGAAAGGCGCCCATATTATTTTCCAAACAAACAAGGCCAGTCAGCACTCCCAAGGCAATAAAAGAATATCCTTTCACTTCCCATGTCCACGGACACTGATGAACACTGATTGTTTTGTTACTTACGATGCGTGTTACTCTCACTGCTATGAGGTGTGAACTTGTTCTTGTTCCCAATGGCAGTGAATGAATGTCTTTTTTTCCCTCCCATGTCCATGCTAACACTGATTGCTTTGTTACTTCTGATGCCTGTTACTCTCACTCTGTGTGGTGTTAATTCATTGTTGCTTTGAGTTGCACCTCCCTGGTGATAAGTGATGTGGAACATATCTTCACATGCCTTTGTTCTTCTGCATTTCTTCTTTGGATTTTTTTTTTTTTCTGCGCCCGCCGGGGTTACCCGCCCCGAATACGGGGGGGGGGGGGGGCAACCCGCCCCCCCCGCCCCCCCCCCCGCCCGCCCCGGACGTTTCTATTCATCTCTCCCTGCATCCTCCATTTTTTATGGAGTTGGCTGTTTTTAATGGAAAGAAACAAACTGACCCTCAGAAATTAGAAACAACTTTCCCCCACATTACGACATTGTAAAGAGTAGAAAAAAATATCACTGGAAATTGATATTATCGGTAAAATCTGTGGCACTCCCAATGCAATTGAGGAATATCATACTCATGTATTGTTCTCTACAGAAATAGCTTACCATAACACAATTACATTTGTATCTTATTTATTATATTATCAAAAAGTAACTAGATATTTTCCCCACTGTTGGAAGGTGTACTAGATGGTGTCTGCTTTAAAGGTATTGTACTGGGCCACACAGCATTTGCTTTAGTATCTTTCTAAAGCATAACTTATAGCAACAAGTGCTATTTTGTAATGAAAGCAACAATGATTTGAATTTTATTGAATTTTTAAATGTTTATAATTATTTGGATGATATAATCTATAACGAGCGAGTATACAATTAAATATACAAATGTATAAATATTTCAAATTAAACAAACACTGATCACGAATTGTAACATTTCCAACAAAATAACTCAGTCTCTAGCAATTAAGCAACAGAGCTAATAAATACACTAACTTCAGTTACCATATGCTCATTTGACTATACAAAACATTATATAAGTTGGATTAGGGCAATTTCAGTAGCATTTAGTATTTAAATCACCAAAATGTTTGCATGATACATTTAGTTGATGTGGTTGGCAACAGTATCTTAATTTTCATTTCTCTGGAAGTTTTAGTGAAAAAAATAAACTGCAATTTATTCTTGATTCATTTGTTTTACTTTTCTTAATAGCTCTGAAAAATGAAGATCACAAACATCTTTTTATTTTTTAGAATCAAGTACTTTGTATAATCCACTTATTGCAACATTTAAAAATATGTCAGGGAAGCCAGAGAAACGGTAGAGAGTGTAGGGCTTGGACCACACACACACATCAGACACTAGCTCAACCCCTCAGGCACCACTTTTGGTAACCATGAGCCCACTAGGAGTGATTCCTGAGCACCGAGGCCAGGAATAAGCCCTGAACATCACAGGGTGTGGACCCAAAACATTGAAAAATATGATTATAATGCCTCCAAAGATTATTACATGTAGCTAACTTCTGATTTATATACAAAGTGAAAATCTTAAATCATTCCTGGTATATTTTATATAACAAGAGTATAAAGTATATGTCTCAATTACTTGATTACTTGATATCCCGTTATTCATCAATTTGCTTGAGAGGGGCACCAGTAACACTTCATTTGACCCTATCACATGCCAGTGTAGCCCAATGGCATCTGGTTGCTCCAGGAATACGAAGAGCCTCAAACCGTTCATTCAGGGTCTTGGTCATGTGATCTTTTGACATCCAGTGGGTTCCAGTAGAGAAACGGCTCTAGTCCAGTTGTTGTCTCCAAATCACATTACATGTCCAGCCCATCTGAACCTCGATGTCTCTAGTTTTTTGATGCTTCTGCTTCAATAACTTGACTATTTTTCTTTTGCCCCACCTCAAAGCTATAAGTAATGAACAGGGAAGGGAATGTGAAAGATGACTTTCTGATACGTAACTTCCTTAATAGACTCTTTCCCCATCTCTAGGAAAATTCACCCCTTATATTTAAAAATTGTATCTGCCTTGCTTTAAGCTTTTTCTTCCCCAGGAGTTGCTGCTGATTAACAATTAATGGAAAAAAAAATAGGTTCTTATCTGGCTGCCTATGGACAGGAAATCTGGGTGGTTATTGGCATAGGGCCTGAATGCATGACAAGTGCATCCGGTTATCAGAGAAAATGAGAGGTAGGATGAGTCCCAAAACACTCCTGCCGAACTTTTTACCTCAGAAGTTATAGTGCTTCCACCCTGTTTAATGGGTTTGAAGGTTTAATCCTGCAGAGACAGAGCAGCAGCCTGTGGTCAGCTGAATGGACTCACACTGTGCACTTTGTGCTGGAAATCTTTTCATTTCTCTGTAGCATTCTTCCTCTACATAATGGGGAAGCAATCAAAACAGGAGACATGGCTTCCACTTAAGAACATTGACACACAAAATGGACATTTACACTGTATGCCCATTTAATCTGATTTTTCTATAATTTTAAAGGCAGAAAGATCCCCTATTCTGTGTGCATCATTCTCACATAAAACTTGACAACTGAACAAATCCCTTTTATTTTCTTCTGTGGAGATATTACACCATTTAAAAATATTTTGCTCAGGTGATCTCCTACTGCAAATGTGATGGGTTTTGAAGGATATTGAAATCCACATAAATTTCCTGTTTCTCTCAGTTATGGTATATTACTCTGTTTTGCCATATGGAGAAGAAATAATATAACAAGAAAGTCGTTAGAATATGTCCTTATTGATTGTGTGAGACTTTTGGTAAAGTAATATTTATCTATTCTCACCTCATTTGCTTGGGACCATATTATAGATAAAATTAAGAAAGCTTCCTTCTTAAGCTATGTTAATATTCATCTGCCAAGCAAAATTTGGTAGGCAAATAGGTAACACATTCTGATTTAGTTCTGTCTTTTAATTTGATAACAGGAAAAAAATCCAGAAACATGGGGTGAAATTACAGAAATAACTTGCAGTCTAGAATATAATTTTGAAAAAAATTTCATGGCCAAACATATTTAATTAAATATATACTGCCTCAAATGCTGCTATATCTCTACTAAGTATTCAGAAAATGGACTTATTCCCCTAAGTTTTGTTGATCATCTACCTTCAAAGTGGTGAGATTTTCATTCTTACATTTTATAATTCAGCTTTAATGTCATGTTCATAGGATATCAGATCAAATAAATTAACTTACATAAACTTTGAAAACAGATATTCTTTGTTTTACTGCATAGAACATCATATAATTTTTTTTTTTGCTTTTTTGGGTCACCCCGGCGATGCTCAGGGGTTTCTCCTAGCTCTGCACTCAGGAATTACTCCTGGCGGTGCTCGGGGGGACCATATGGGATGCTGGGGATCGAACCCGGGCCGGCATGGGCCGGCCGCGTCAAGGCAAACGCCCTACCCGCTGGGCTATCGCTCCGCCCCAAAACATCATATAATTAAATAGGCTATTGGAACTATTAGAATTTATTGGAATTTTATTTTGGTATAAAATTATTACAACACATATATACATTCATATTTCAGCATAATTATATTAGACAATGTCAATCCTGCTGGCTCACTTTGCTTAAAGGTTAGTGACTAATTTCAACTCATGCAGTGAATTAAACCCCTACCTGAATTAGAGGATTATCAAGTTATTTTTCAAATTATTTTAAAAGAGTTGCAGTGAATTTTTGATTACAAATTCTCACTTCTTTCCCAGGTGCATACTCCACAAGTTTTCCTCAGTTCTTCCCCAGTCTTCTCTATTAATGGAAGTGTCAAGTTTGAACGTCAGGACCCTGATTCAGAGTCAGAAAGAGGTGAGGGCTCTGAGTGCTATTTGGGGTTGCTAAATTAAGAGTATCATTTTCTATAATCAAAAGTACTGCAAATTTATCTTTTCCTCTCCATCTCAATAGCCTATCATAGGCTTAATAGGAAGTAACTATTCTAGACACACAGACAGGCCATGTTAACCAGAGAAGGCAAAGAACAAAGCTTAGTATTAATTCATTCTGAAATCCAACCTGCAGCATACTGACAAATCTTAATTGATGTGCAGTTCTACTGGCTGGCAATGGTTGTAATCTATGTAACAGTAATTCTACTATAAAACTATATTAAACTCTTCATAAGCATTTTATACAGATTGTATTGAAGTTCATTCCATTAGAGAAGTTGTGTATAATCATAAATAATTTTATCAAGTAATAAAATAGAAACGATTGCATATTCATATGTTCAGCATTAGCTTTCCTCATTTTCCCCTTCTATTTATCAGTTTAATTTCTTTTTTCCTGTTCCTGATTTCCTTAAATAGTTTTAAATTCTTTGCTGTCAGTAAAAGTGAAGCATCGCTGTTTGGAAGAAAATTACTTTTCAATGTGTTCAAAGTAAATGGGAATGCAGATGGAACTGAAGCTGGATAGGAATTGTATTAATTTATATATGAGCTGTAATTGTAGACAGGAGACACCCTTGCTTCACGTGGTAGCCACATTACTTAAGACCTTATCCTCACTCTCTTCAGACATGAAAATTCACCCTGGAGCATCTAGGACAATCATCCTGTTTATTTACCAAGCTAATCTCAGAGTATTAGCCAAAGTTTAAATGCATGAGGCAGACAATTTGCAAATAAGAATTGACACACAAGAGTAGCTTTGTACAAAGCTAATTGGTCTTGCAATTGCCGTTAGCAACTTCTATTCACAGCCTCTTTGTCCTTGAATTGGATTCTTCACTTCCAGTCTCATACAAGTTTGTTACTTATGCATTTTGTCTTATGTTCAATTTTAATTTACCACTGATTTAAATTATTATATGTTTATACAAATATTGAATGCCCTTATCATGCTTATATGTTGCTCTATTTATACACATATGTGCATGCAAGTGCCGGTTTAAATGTAAACGTCTGTGCATATTACAGTTTGCATCCTTCTAGAAAAACAGGCACTGGTATGGAAAAAATTATAAATGCTTGTAGAATACTCTTAAAGTTTGGAAAATGGTAAGGAAGTAGAATTTTTCAGGGATAGTCTCTAAGCACAGTGCTGGCTTGATGACATTCAACAGAATCTGGGAGGAGAGGAAGTTCTATAAAAGCACTTGACTGCAACTTTGCTTGAAGAAGGCTTCAGGAGACAAAGGTGAAAGCCAAAGGAAAAGACGGCATATCTGGGGAGTCCTCCTTGGGTGCGCTCAGCAACACCTTCACTCTTACCAGTGACTGTCTTCGAGTAGCCCAGGCACTGCATGGAGACCTGACCGACTGCTGCAGTGCACAGTACAGGCATGGTAGCTGTTCCACACAGTTATCTCTCACAGATGCGGAGCTGGGCAATGGACTCCCAGCTCTGTCTATAACACAATAACACAGTTCAGGCATTCTTCAATTGCTAGTAACTTTTTATGGTTTTATAAAAGCTAGGTATTTAATATTGTATAATTTTCTTTAATTCCTGTTAGAGGGACGGAAAGGTAAATATTGTTGATTTTGTTTTGGGATCCCACCAGACTGTATTTAGGTTTTGCTACTGGCTTTGCACTCCTGGGGATCACTCCTGGCAGGTCCAGGGACCATAGGGCGTGCTGATATTGATACCAAAGTGTCCCCATGAAAGACAGCACATTGCTCGATTTAGGGACACACATGTCTCACGGCTATCTTGGTTTGTGCTCAAGGATCAATCCAAGTAGTCTTCAAGAGTCATACACGGTACCTAGGATTTAATTGGGTTTAGCTGTGGACAAGGCAAGCACCTTAATCCCTGTACCGTCTCTCCATCCTCAGGGTTACTTTTTTAAGAGGGGTGAAGATAAATGGAAAGAAAAACAGAAACTGAAGAAGCAGCATAGTAGGTAGGACATTTGTCCTGTGTAGAGGAAATTTGTCTAGCACTGGTTCCATCCCTGCAAGCTCCCTGGCATGAGTTTAACTGCAGAGCCAGGAGCAAGCCCTGAGCACTGCCAGAAATGGCCTCAAAAACAAAACAAAAAACTTGAAAAGAAAAACAGTCCCAGAGTTTGCTCAGTGTCATATCTTCTAGCACTGACTCTGGCAGTGAACTGTACTGATAGTACAGTAGATAAGCCTATTGTCTTGCACATGGCCAATCCAGGTTAAATCTCTGGAGTCCTATATGGTTCCCCAGAGTCAGCAGGAGTGACCCCTGAAAACAAAACCAGCAGTGGTAACCCTGAGCATTGCTGGGTGTGGCTCAGAAACCTAAAAAAGAAAAATAAAAACAATGTAAGCAAACAAAATTCAACTCTGCCTGTAGGTTATCTGAAGACGTGATAGGAACTCCCATCAGCGTAAACTGACTGTATGAGTGACTGTGGAGAATGCAAAAGATGAGAAAATTGTAAGAAAACTTCCTACAACTCTTATGATGAGGTTTTCTGATGAAGAAAGAAGCAGCATCTAAGAAAGTCTAAAAATGGCTGCCGTAGTCCAAAAGGAGAAACTACTTTGTTTGAGCCTGTGATTAGGGAGTAGGATTAAACTGAGGTCACTTCTTGTGCGGTCTGAAATTCAGATATTAGAGGAGGAGGGCAGGAAAATAACATTTTGTTACGGATTTGGCAATCGAACACGCCAGACAGCTTGCTCTGCCAGGCATTATATCTATGGCTCTCTCAGGGTGGGTAGAATATTTATGTAATTTGAGGTAAATCGGCGAGCTGCCCCGAACAAACTGTTTCGTTCGCGGGGCCTGTGTCTTAGGCTCGCGATTTGGAGACAACCGCTGGACTAGAGCCGACCGACTGGATCCCACAGGATGTCAAAGATCACGTGGCCGCCACCTACAAGATGGTCAGACTTCCTGTTAAGACCCTGAAGGAACGTTTGAGGCTCTTCATATTCCTGAATCAACCAGAGCCATTGGGCTACATTGGCACGTGATAGGGTCCAATGGAAATGTTACTGGACCCCGAGAAACTGAATACGGTCAAGTGATCAGTAGAGGAGGAGGAACCAGCTCTCTTACTGACTCACCCAACTGTGGGTGAGAGCACAATCAAAGAGGGATAGGGTTTAGAGTTGTTACAGTCAAACATTAAAAGAAAGTCAGGCCGTTTTCCCCCACAAACACTAACTTAGCAGAGATAATAAAAGAGATATTAGTTAACTGATAAAGTATAATTTAGATACTCAAATATAAATAAATCACATAATTTGTGACTGTAAAAATCACTAAAATCAAGTGGTTGCTGAACAAAAAGCTTTCTCCTTTGAAATTTGATACAGAAAATCTTATATATTACTGCAATTTCCTACTGGCTCAGTCTTCATTTTGTTCATCCTTTTGGTGACTATATCTCACTATCTATTCTTATAAGAAGAAATCAAACATGAGAAAATCTATTCTCTTTTCTATGATCTAAATTGTTTGTCACTTTTAACAGTTCTGGAAATGATAGTCAAAGAGAGTACTTATGAAAGCATCATTATCACAAAATGAATATTTGCTGTAAAGTACCAATCCATAATTGACTAAGAATAGTAGAGATCTCAAGCAATGATATGAATATTCTGCATACAGAAAGTTCATTTCTGTCAATCTTATGTAGAAATACATTCTTCACAATTTTCTCCTGAAGCTGAAAATGGTCTTCTAAAAAATATAATAGTTTTAGAGTCTGGCACACAACTCCACCCAGCAGACCAGACTATCACAGCCCGGATCATTGACACCCATCCTGCAGTTTTTTTTTTCAATCTGGTCCAGGTATGCTGAACCAGAAACTCTCTGACATTGCCAGAGCTGCTACTTGCTCTCCCTGTGCCCAGCCACTCATGAGGCGCCGGGTGGCATGGAGGGTTCTAGCCCTGGCCTGCCACCCCAGCAGAGCCTCACAACAAGCCAGACAACACCACCTCCCCCCCGCTACTCCATGGGACCCACCATTATCCAGACTTCCCTCTCGTCACAACTCCACCCAGCAGACCAGACTATCACAGCCCGGCTCCCGCGGCCGCTTGCAGCCGCGGTGCATCAATAAATGCTTTATTTAGAGGTGACTACAACAGTATGCCACCCGCACGGCAAGCCTGGCAAGCTGCTCATGTGGTATTTGATATGCCGAATACCAGTAACATTTATATTAGGTCATTCCTGTGACCTAATATATGTGGTTTGAGGCTCTTTATGTTCCTGGAGCAAGCGGATACCTTTGGGTTCTACTAGCATGAGACAGGGCATATGGAGAAATTACTGTTGCCCATTCTAGCAAATAGATGATTAACGGGAAGATAGTGATAGTGATAGAGTCTGGCAAAATTATAAATGTGTAAGGCATTTACTTGTAGGTAAACTGCTGACCTACTGGTACCCTGAATATATCCAAAAAATGCTCTCTGTACACAGTATCAGGATTAAGCCCTAATCATTTCTGAGTATGGTTCCCAAAAACTCTAGCCTACAAAAAGAAAAAAATGCATAATTTTATATAATTAAATGAGTAATAATTTTTAAAACCCTGCAAGACAAATTATTTAAACTCTATTATTATGCATGTTTTCTAAACCATTAGTTTAATATATTAAGTGAAAAGATAACAGAGTTTAGAATAATATTCTAATTATGTTTATGTGTTAATGCATACTATAGGAAAACTTTTTACTTTCTTCCTTATTGTTATGATTTATTTACTTAAACACACAGAAATAATTGTATTCCTTTAAATAAACAGCTGAATATCTTTATTAATTACTTGGTTTTAATCATCTCATTTATCAACTTCTAAAACATACTTTGATCCATTTGACGTAGATAAAAATATTTTGCAATATTCAAAAAAGGAATTGAGATAAAAAGCTAACCTTGAGGATATTTTTTTTTCAAGAGAATATAACTTTTTCAAAAGAATATATACATCATCCTATGCAGCTGTTAGGAAAAATGAAGTTATGAAAGTTATGAAATTTGCCTATAAATGGATGGACATGGCAAGGATCCTGTTGAGTGAAATTAGTCAGAAGGAAAGAGAGAGACATAGAATGAGTGCATTTATTTGCATGGCATAAACATATCAGATGGTCTTACCAAAAGTGGAAATTACCACAAACGTGAGGGAGTCAGAGGTTAGGTAAGACAGAGAAGGGAACATGTGCGAATAAATGTCGAAAGGGCTGATACCAACATAGAACTGAGCATTAAATACAGGCAAAAAAATGCACATGATGGCTTCCAAGTGTATGTAGTGCAACCCACAATGAGTAGGAGAAGGGAAGGGAGAGAGAGGGAGAAAAAAAGAGATAAAGAACCTGCCATTTAGACAGGCTATGGGTCGGGGAGGGAATTGGGGACATTGGTGGTGGGAAATGGGCACTGGTGGAGGGCGGATGCTGGAACACTATGTGACCGAAACCTCAATCCTCTTCCTCATCCTCTTCACCTTTTCTCCTTTCTCCCATTGCTCCTCTTTGGCCACGTGGACTTTCCTTTACCTCTGTCTACAGCAATTCCTTTTCTCATTTCTCCTTCCTTCCTCTGGAGCTTCTCACAGGACTCCAGAGGAAGCAGTGTGTGTCCACAGCTCCCCCCAGTTTCTTTGCAACAGCACCAATAGGCCAGACAGGCTGCTGCCCTTCGATATTTTAGTGATACTCAGAGCAAAAGGAGAAAAAGGCCAAAGGAGGCCTCGTTAGGATCCTACAACTTTTTTTTCCCCTTTAGAGGAGATATAAGTTTACATTTCTCTCTCTAACCAGCCTTGTTGGCCTTTGCCATGTCTTCAGAATTTCTCTTTAGCAGACCTGGTGTTCTATTCTCTGAACACTTCTTAGAAAACTGAGAAGCTGAAGAAAGCATTTGGAGTGTTTCTTCTTGTGATCCTCCCAGCAAGCTTATGCAAAGAATCATATGAGCGACACTTTGCCTATCGGCTTCTTAGGAGCTCCTTTGCTCATGCTTAATTATTTTCCTCAGCCAGGCATCCAGTGCTCTGGGTAACTTGCCTCTGCTCTCACACAACTGGCTCTCACTTGCCCAGCTACCTCTCTATTGAGGTCAATGGACTCAGACCTACATTCTTAAAGTGAATAAATAGAAATCACGACCATTCAATTGCACAAGAGATGCGCCACCTGGCCATGATCAATCCAGTGCCCCCAGAATGCTATTATCCACTGGGGGAAACAGGCTGGAGTATCAGCAGGGTAAAAATGATTTCTAGAATTTAAAGTTGGTGCTTGGTTTGCTAATTTTTTTCAGTCAGGGTCGCCATAAAAATTACTAAGCCACCAGAATTCTAGGACCAGAGGTGTTTGAGCTGCAAACAGCTCAAAGGGAACAAAAAATGTATTAATATCTCTATATTGTATTCAATAAAATTAGCATTCCAAAAATCAGTTTTAGGTTCATTAATGTACCTTTTCCACTAAGGTGTTAAATTTCTCCAAAATTTCCATTATTTTTTTCTTGTTTATTTATTTTGGAAATTAATGGTATAAAAATAAACCACTCTAATGAAATGTAAAAATTTACATTGCAAAGAAGATAATATGCTTTTACAATCTATGAATATATAATAAAAGTCTATTTTTATTTTTTAGGTTAATCCTCATGTTAAATGAATCGACCTTGTACTGTAGCTCTAATTTTCCATGCTTATACGTTAAGCTGCCATTTTTTACATCTGTTTGTATTAGTTATTTTGACTCATGAAGCATGGCAAAATCAAGAATAAGTATAATAAGACAGAAAACATGATGAATCATTACATTATTTTTATTAGCCCATCTATATGACAGTTCCATTGATTTGTATTTACTTTATAAGGTGCTGAAATCACAGTAATTTTTTTCTCAGAAAGAAGATGAAGTTATTAATGAAAAATTACTTTATATATGAACACAAACAATTTCTAAATAATTAGCATATTTCCAAAATGTAAAAGTCTAATGACATATGTTGTCTTTAAAAGATTCATTGTCTTAAACAAGTCTTTTTTTTTTTGGTAGTTGATATTTACATGAAAATACCAACCACTTATAACTTAACTTGTAGCTAATAGTATAAAACCAGGGTAGCTCTAATAGCACTTACTAATAGAACAATGCAGTCTATAAATTGACATTAAAGAAGGCTTTTGGTAAGAGTTTTTCCTATTAGTATTCATGGATCAGTTCAATTTTGAGATAGGAGGACTCCATCAAACTCTTTCCTACCCAAACATCTACCAAGAAAATATCTTTTTCTCTATAGAGGTAAATCACTAACATTTGGTAATTTATTAATAATGATAATAATAAATGTTGAAACAGTGTAGTACTTATCAGTGGCCTATAAACAGAGGTAGTAAATTTTAGGAATTGTCATATTGTCTTACTTCTCTGGTACTGTGTTCAGGGAGTACTTCTAGTGGGACTCAGTGGAACTAACGTGGTGCCAGTAAGCAAACCTGGTGTGCTACATGCAAGGCAGGATATTACTGAAGGAATAAAACAGAAGACTCTTTTTAAAAAGTAAAATAGTTCAAACATAAAGGAGATACTAGAAGAGCAGTTTTGAACAGAGCAGATTATGATGTGAGTAAAAGTTTTCCAAACATAAAGTGATCATTACATTATTCTCCAGCAATAATTGATTGGATCTCTTCACACAGATATATGAATACAACTATGAGAATTTCTAATATCCCAAAATTTCAGAAGAGCTTGCAAGATTCCCATTTAGAAGAGCTTGCAAGACAAGCTCTTCTACAATTTTTGCTATATTTTTTAAAATTTTATTGCTATAAAATAAATTTTTTATTCCTATAAAAATTTACAGCTATAGATCTGCCTAATGCCTGCCAGAAGTGATTACTAATCACAGAGCCAGAGGTAAGCCCTAGAACCAATAGACGTGACCCTCAAACAAAGAACAAAAATGGGAAACAATAGAATGAAAGTACTTCTATGTAGGAAAAAATACATATCACAGATTTTACAAGGTAGATGTCACTGCGTAGCTTTATCTCTTGCATATTTTAATGTTCTCTATTATTTTCCTGACATCATATGGAAAATATATAGGATTAAATCAGACAACTTTAGTATAAATATAGGATTAAGCCAGACAGCTTTAGTTTATTTAGACATGAAATTCTTCTTTTTTAAGTTTACTTCGTATTCTTGAAGAATTATAGACCTCATTCCCATAACCTGAAGGAATGGTTTGAGGCACTTATGTTCCTGGAGTGAGCAGATGCCTTTGGGCTACACGGAGATGTCACTGGTGCCTGCTCGAGCAAATCAATGAACAATGGGAAGACAAGTGATGCAAGTGATACTTCATATTCTTTATTATAACACAAAGGTAAATGGAGTTATCAAAAAAAGTAGATTAATAAGTTTCAAGGTGTCATAATTGCATCTCACAATGACGTTACTAAAGTTATTTCTGAGGAGTTGCTGCGCGGGTTGGTGCAATTTGAGCTTCTGTGTTGTTGTTTAGGCTCATTGAACTTGATCTTCTCTACAACTATCCAGATCTTCTGCGATCTTATTAGGCTGAGAGTCTGATGACATTTTAGTAGATCCGTCCAGGAGCTATAGATCTGGAAAAAATTTAGTGGGTTGGCAGATTGATGAGATTCAGTTGTAGAGTTGGGCTGATTCAAAGTTAGAGGGTACGGGTGTGGCTGCCAGCTGTGTGTCAGATGTGCTCTCAGGCTGAAGTGGCGTCAGCCCACCCCCGTTCTGAAAAGGCCCCAGACCAGTCTACCTGGGAAGATCCAGCAGTATCATATTCTTTTGGAAATACACTGAGCCGTTTCTCTGCCAGCATGATGAGTATGATATGGGTCAGTTGGGTTTTCTGGTGGTTGGGGATTGTGTGTGTGTGTGTGTGTGTGTGTGTGTGTGGGGGGTGATTATGCATGCAACATTCCTATTTTTTTATTTTTTTCCATTAACATGGAATTCTTATAAGTCTCAATGAAATTCTTTCTTGAAAGAAAAGTGAAAGAAAAGAAAAATTTTAAACTAGAAATGACAATGACTATTAAATGTTATGTCTGTATTTTAACAGACAATAGTTTGATGTCCAAATTGCTTAGGCCAAATTATTTAAGAATACTTTATATACAGTTCATCTATGCAACTTATACTCATTTTCAGTGTTGTAATGATATTTACCTGTGATGAGAACATTTGCAAAGTAAGGATCCCTTTCTAACATCTAAACAGTTTATTTCAGAGCTAAGTAAATGAACCTGAAAATAGCTACACACCAATGGATTCTAATTGAAATTTAGGGCAGTAATCTTAGCTTCACCAGCTGTTCTTATTGGAATAGAAGGTCTCATGAAAAGTGCAAAGATCTATACAGGGATTTGCAGACACATGTTATAGGTGGTCAAGCAAGATATCGAAATAATACATCTTCTAAGTAAAACTCTTATTTCTTCACCGTAGCATGTATTACTACTTCTCTGAAATTGATACTAAACCTTGTTTATCACAGTTGAATCCCATGTACATACAATGATAACCATATTATTTACCATTAATATAGTTTATAATTCAAAGTAGAAAACTATATTTATTTTTATTAGTACTGTTTATGAAGCATCAACCAGATGCTGCAATAATCACAAGTAATATTGTTTTAAAACATTCATTCAAAGTTACTATTCACTCGTATCTGTTCCATACATATAAATGGTTTTTTACTTATAATACACAAATGCATTTACTACATTCTAATTTCCCTTTACATAGCCACACTCCTATAATCAATGAGTCAGTGAAAAGAAATTATAGAATTAAAATAATTGAAATTTCAAAAAAATCTCTACGTATAGTTGATGCATCTTATGAATGAATTTTTTTCAGGAGCTTTAAGGAGAAAATGAGTCCTCAATATATGTCACAGTGTTTCTTTGTAACCTCATCTTAAGAGTCACATATTCATTTAATTTAACTTCATTGAACATCTTTCATCAAATCATCAGAACTTTTAACAAACTTTTTCTCTGCCCTTCCTCTAAGGAAGTGATCTGTTTGGTGCCCAGATCAATACAATGGGTAAGGCATTGTCTTACACAAGGCTCACCCAGGTTCAGATTCAATCCCCAGCATCTCAAATGTCCACTGAGCAATTCCAGGAGTAATTCCTGAGTGCTGAGCTAAAAATAACCCCTGAACATACCTGGCTGTGACACAAAAAAACAAAACAAAACAAAACAAATAGAAAAAAAAGAAGAAACAATAGGAAATGATCTGTTTTACTGTCCAATGAGGAAAGAGAATATGGTAGCTGGAAAAGAAGAAATTTCTTAATTTCCATCTACCCAAACATCTTTCTGCTTTGAAAATCCACCATCATTAAGAAAAAAAAACAAGTAAAGGATTTATCTTGTCAAAGTTTCTAAGTGCAGAATATTAAATAAGATTTCTTCAGTTTTGTAATCTGTTTAAGTCATTCAGTGAATATATTTGCTTGAATTTTAATCTCTCATATATACAACAATCTCATACTATCTAATTTTTAAAATAAAAATTGCTGTAAAGGTTTACCTTCCTTTATTCTAGTTACTAAACTTATTTTAAGATCAATGCGAGGGAAACTAGGGTTGTTGGTAATTCTAAGGGCACGTTGTTGGTGAGACTGGTGTTGGAATATTGAATACCTGAAACAACTGTTCTGTGATCAATTTTGTAAATTATGGTGGTTAAACAAAGATTTAAAAACTTAATAAATAGATTTCATATGGACATATATAATATATATGTATTATATATAAAATATGTATCACTTTACTTGTCTTCCCGCTGTTCATAACTTTGCTCTAGTGGCACCAGTAATATCTCCACGTGTCCCTGTCATGTGCTACTGTAGCCCAAGGGCATCTGCTCGCTCTAGGAAAACAAAGAGCCTCAAACTGTTCCTAGAGGTCATGGGAATGAGGTCTAGATTGTTACTATTTTGGCATATTGAATACAACATGGGTAGCTTGCCAGACTCTGCCATGCAGGCGGGATACTCCGATTTACTAATGAACTGCAAGTGGCTGCGCACAATGGGGAGAAATCAGCTTTTCTCTTGGGTGGACCTCTGATGAACTATGGAGTCCGGATGTTGAAGATGGCTGCCCTCATGGTGCGGGAGGTTCCTCTGACTTCTTGTGAGGCTGGCTATATTGGGATGATGGTACAGAGCTAGAACCCGCCTACCCTCCTGGATGCCTCATGATCAGCCCAGCACAGGGAGAGCTGGTAGCAGTTTTGAGTTTGAAGATCACTGTCCACATGGTATGGGGGTTCCTCTGGCTTCTGCAAGGCTCTGGACTCGAGCTTTGGAGTACAGATGTTGAAGATGTCTGCCCTCATGGGTGTGGGGTTTCCTCTGACTTCTTGACAGGCTCTGTGCTTGAAATAAGCTTAGCTGTAGTGTGGGGGTCTGATGAGCAGGGCTTGAGATTGGCTTTTCTCTTAGGTAGAGCTCTCACGAGCTGTGGAGTCCAGATGTTGAATATGACTGCCTTCATGGTGTGGGGACCTCTGGCTCTTGTGAGGCACTATTGGGATGATGGGCCAGGGCTTAAACCCTCCTTCCATTCCTGAAGCCTCATGATCAGCACAAGGAGAGCTAGTAGCAGCTCTGCCCCATGTATCTGTGTCTCTGGTTTAAGCATACCTGGACTTGAAATAGGCTTCTCTGTAGAGGTGGGACTCTGATAGCAGGATTTGAGATTGGCTTTTATCTTGGGTGGAGCTCTCACGAGATGTGGAGTCCAGATGTTGATGATGGCTGACCTCATGGTTCAGCGGTTCCTCTGGCTTCTTGCAAGGCTCTATTGGGATGATGGCCCAGGTTTAGAACCCGCCTTTTCATAATATGTTTTATGCATGGACGTCGTAATTTATTTACCTGGTTCAGTTGTATAATATGTATGTATTCTATATGTTATATATTATAATAAATATGTGTGTATGTGTGTGTGTGTGAGATGCATGGACTTCATCATTTATTTTGCATGTTTCAGCTCAGCCATAATCATGTCTGTTAGGGCTAGGGGCCCTAATGCACTAAGAGGAATGTCGGGGGACCACTAAGACCTGGCATCTGCCTCCATGGTCACCTCCTGACCCCCAAGTACTCTTAGGGTCATGGAATCCACAGAGGTATCTTGATCCTGGGGACTTGGAACCCCTGAGTGGGGTAGCCACAATCCCCCATCCTCTTCTTTTATTTATAAGTCAACATTGACCTATGACAGTAAGAAAATTAAAATGCTTTAATATGATAAAATAAAATAACTAATATAGCTTACATACATACATTTTTAATTCTGGAAAATCAAGCATATTACATTAAATTTTATATTAAACTTGAATATGATTATGGTAATAATTGTCACTGCCATTAATGAAGATTTTAAAGTATTCTGTCTTAGTTTAGTTTGGAGTTTTTATAGAATAGGTAAGGCCTGCATATGTTAATTTTCCCTCTACACTTTAGATAACCACTGTGGTTTACAAAGTTGTTAACGATGATTTACTACAGTCATTCAATATTCCAGCACCATTCCCAACACCATTAAACCTTCCCTCCACCATTGTCTCCAATTTTCCCTACTACATGTTAAAACTGCCTCCATAGCAGCCTGTCACTAATTTATTTTATATTGGTTGCTATTAATAATTTGATAACTTCGTGATCAAAAACATGTTTCCTTAAATGAAAATTAGTGTAAATTGTTGTATTTCACCATGGAGACATTAAGTCCTTGTATCAGAGATTACTAAAATTTTGTTACAGGCTAAACCTTCTATGTTTATTTTTTGCTAATCTTGATTGATTACCTTCTGTATTACCTCTCATTCAAGCTGGTGTGCTACTACTTCTATCATTCTTAATCATTGTTATCAAGTCTGAGATGTTAAGCAGCTAAAAAATCAATAACAATATTTTATTTAACGGTTTTTGTTAATATAGTGTCTTATATATAGAACATATATATATTTCCCTCACATTTGTGTTTATAATATAATTATGAACAATACGAAAACAAGTGATACAAGTGATACAGGTGATGCAGTGTTTTTCAAAATTGTTTTATATAGTTGATTAAACAATATCTACTCTATCTTCAAAATTTTTTGACTTTGTGTCTTTAACTGGATAATGAGATCTAGGTTTTATATTTTGATTTTTCAAAAGAACATTTCCTGAACACATATTTTTGTTACCTCTATTCCCATAATACCCATCATATTCTATGAGTTAAATTGATCCAAAGCAAAGAAGTATCCGAAAACTTTTCTGAAACAAAAAAAAACATGGGATAATTTGTAAACAGCATATATCCAACAGAGTTTAAATTTGATTTCAGTAAATTGTTCAGCAGTATCCCATAGAACTTTCAACCGTGCCAGATATGCATTATTGGATGCTACTTGCAATTATAATCATATTTAAAGTTTTCAGGTGTTCTTCAGGTGAAAAATCTGCTGTTGGTACTCATCAATACACTAGCTCGGCTCTTCACACGCTACCTGTCCGAATGCAAGGTGCCCTCCCAATGGAAAACCAGCAGGACAGTTCTACTGTTCAAGAAGGGAGACATTCACGAAATCGGCAACTATCGCCCCATCTGTCTGTTGTCCCTCGTCTACAAGCTGTTTACACGAGTCATCCTGAACAGGATTAGCAGAACACTAGATGAAGGACAACCATGCGAGCAAGCAGGCTTCTGGAAAGGATTCAGCACAATCGACCATATCCACACAGTAACCAAGCTCATCGAGGTTTGTAGGGAGTACAAGACGCCGCTCTATCTCACGTTCATTGATTTACAGAAAGCCTTTGATTCTGTGGAGACTGAAGCAGTCATCGAAGCCCTATCCAGACAGGGTGTTCAAATCCAATACATCAAGATCCTTCGTGAGCTGTATTACGGATTCACCACCAGGATCTCACCATTCTACAAAGAAGTCATCATTGATGTCAAAGAGGGGTTTGACAGGGTTATACCATTTCACCAAAACTCTTCAGCGCCACCCTCGAGAACATCATGCAACAATTAGAATGGGAAGGAATGGGAGTGAAGATAGATGGTCGGCAACTACACCACCTCCGCTTCGCTGATGACATCATTCTAATAACACCAAACATTAGCCAAGCGGCACAAATGCTGGCTGACTTTGACCGAGAATGTGGAAAGATAGGTCTCCAGCTGAATCTAAAGAAAACTATGTTCATGAAGAATGAACTAGTTCCAGAGGCCCCATTCACTCTCAATGGAACAAACATCTCTGAATGGAGCAGTTATGTGTACCTAGGTCGAGAAATCAACATGATGAATGACCTAAAACCTGAGCTGCGCAGGAGGAAGAGAGCGGCATGGAATGCCTTCAAAGGCATCAAGAAATACCTAAAAGGACAAAGAACCTCCGGCTCCAGGCACATCTCTTTGACTCCACCGTTCTCCCTGCATTAACATATGCCTCAGAGACCTGGGCCCTACGAAAGCAGGATGAGAATGCTATTCGGGTCTCCCAGAGAGGAATCGAAAGAGCTATGCTTGGAATATCACGCCTCACTCAAGTGAGAGAAGGAATCCGGAGTTCTGACCTCTGTCGCTATTCCAGAATAAGGGATGCTGTCTCGTTTGCCAAGGCATCGAAAATCAGATGGGCTGGACATGTAATGCGATTTGGAGACAACCGCTGACTAGAGCCATTACCGACTGGATCCCACAGGATGTCAAAAGATCACGTGGTCGCCACCTACAAAATGGTCAGACTTCCTTGTAAAGACCCTGAAGGAACGGTTTGAGGCTCTTCATATTCCTGAATCAACCAGATGCCATTGGGCTACATTGGCATGTGATAGGGTCCAATGGAAATGTTACTGGTGCCCGCTCGAGCAAATCGATGAATAACATGATTCAAGTGATCAAGTGATGAGAATG